>CAJHQP010005357.1:0-46688 GCA_905132765.1 Moricandia arvensis
AATTATGGCATTGAGAAACATGTAATCAGGTATACAAAAGTATGGATCACTTGGTCAAGACAAGACTATTATGCTCTTTCACATCCTCAGGTTTATCTTGTTTCTTACTATGCTTCTTCCTGAAACATACACTGGGACCACTTTACTTGGGATAGTTAAAAATATAGATAATAGTATGAAAAATTACATTTAGAGTGAAAAATGTATAGATAATAGTTAAAAATAACTTGTTTTTGAGTGAAATGTAAATTTATATTCAAGCAAAAAACTGTTTGCAACATTGTTTTTGTGAAATGTAAAATTACATTCTCTAAGCAAAAAAATAACTTGTTTTGAGTGAAATGTAAAATTACATTGTCTAAGCAACATTGTGTTACTTAGAGATGGAGTTGTATCACTTTAAACGAAAGGCTCTTAGAGAAGCTACAAGAAGAAGCAGTTTATTAATTTGCTCTTAGAGAAAGTGATTATGAGTATTATAACATGAGTGTTTATGAGTATTATAAGTTATAACACGAGTATTTATGAGTATTATAACATGAATGTTTATGGGGTATAATCGGCCGCCATGACATGATTCGCATCATCTATATAGCTATCATGGACCCACTACTTGTTCGACTTAGTTTGTGTCTTCCTGGTCGTAATTTTTGTGCTGATGACCAAGACTCTCTTTTGAATTAACTATTGGTTACCTTTTTACTTTCGCAGTTTTGTCTTCTGGCAAACAAGTGTACCTCACTAGTGATGTGTCGTGTTTTTATCGGTTTTAGTTTATGTTATTATAGAGTATTTCGAGTCTTTTTTGTTGTCTTTAGTTCCTTTTCAGGTCGCAATGCGTTAATTTGGAGTTTCAGGCACAAGAAGGGAAGAACAAGTCGAAGTATGCAGAACTGTACCAGAGATCGAGGGATCCACAAAACATGGATCGACCAATCTCTGCCACATACCAAGGATCGACCGATCCATACCGAAAGGATCGACCGATCCTTGGCACATCCGGCTCCACCACCCACATGCGAGTTGTGCACTCATTATACCCACTCCCATTGAATTATTTCGACAAACTTTCATCATTTTCTGTCCTTTGAAGACCAGAGAAGTCAGAGAAACACCAGAGAGAGTTCTTGAGAGAGATTTGAGAGATTTTGTTTCTCTTTGAAACTTTTGGATTTCTCTTGTTTGCTTTTGGAACTTGTTGTAAGAGGATCTTGAGGGATAGAGTTTCTCTTTGAGAAATCTCTTGAACTCTGGATCAGTTGTATATATTCATGTTTTCTATCTTAATTTCGTTGATGTTTGAGTAGCTTGCGCAATTGGGTGTTAGGATTCAAAGGGATTTCATGGTTTGTTGATTTAGGATTGTTAGATTTTGGGATTTACGTTTTGGTTCTTCGTCTACTGGATTTCTTACTGCTTGAACTGAATTGATCACTTAGTTCATGATATAAGGTTGTTTAATGCACCGAAAGTGATAGTTTAAACTCCGGAAAAGACTTTAGATGAGCAAAGTGTCCTTAACCCTCGGAAGTTGATGTTATTGCGCTTTGTGAACATATCGAATCTGTTGTTAATGCTTGTTTAGAATCCGAAACTCAGCGGAAGTTAGTGTGGAGGTTTCTATTAACATAGAGAGTTAGCGCTGCGGAAGTAGGTTAATTCTAATATAGTGTTTGAGTTCAAGACGGTTCTTAATAAAATCCCTGCTAGCAATAAATGATTAGCTCTACGGAAGTAGGTTGATTATGTCCGTGTCTGATAGCCATGAGTCCCCGCGATTTCCTTTTGCCCAATGCTCTCTCACATTAACACTTTCTGCATATTTTCTCATTGCATTGCATTATTTCGTTCCAGCCTAGTTTTAGTAACCAAAAATCCATCTGTTTAGTCTTAGCTTAACTCTCATCTCGCATCCTCGTCGTGTAACCGTTGGTCTCTGTGGATTCGATCCTGAAGTGCTACAACGACATACCATTCGATTGTGGTATTGCTGGTACTTCATGTTAATTGGCCTGTGTAAAAGCAGTGAAATCAACTAGCTATGGTTGGAGTCCACCATAATCGTATGACATTAGGACAGTGCAGTGATAATTTGTTTGATAAATTAGAGAGGATGATGGTCCGGTAAAACGTAAATATTAAGTGTAGTGAAGATCTCAACCAAGACGACTCTCACATCTAATAAACATATAATTATTATGATTTCTAAGAAAGATGTGAGAATCCGAATTTATCTTGCGAACTTCAAACATATGTCGGAACACACACCATCTTCTTGGAACAGCGGCTAAATCGGAAGCATCACACTCACAAGAGTTTCAAAAACTTAGACTTACTTCAAACGTTAGATCTAACATGCACATAAGAAGAAGGTATTGAACTCCACGCGCGCAGACATGCACCTGTTAACGCCAAAACCAAAAAAAAAAAAAACATGACATTTAAAAAGTATATTGTAATTAAAAAATCATTTGAGAATATATTATGGTCTTACATTAATCGTTAAATATTTTGTATTACGGTGAACTAGACCATGGAACACAAGACCAGAAAAAACAAATATTAACAAGAGAGTCATGGATCCTTCAAGCCAAGCCAATGGAAGAAGCAGCTACTTCGCTCTTAGAGAAAGTAATCCCACCAACTCTTCTGAAGAAATCAGCAGGTGATGATTCTTGTTGCATCTTCAGACTCCCTCACATTCTTAGGCGAGTCAACGACACCGCCTATGCACCCAAGATCGTCTCAATAGGCCCTTATCACCGCTCGGATGATAAAGAACATGAACATCTCAAGATGATCGAGGAGCACAAGAAACTTTATTTGGAGTTCTTCGTGTCAAAGACCATGAAAAAAGGCGTCACTCTAATTCACTTAGTCGATGCAGCCTCGGAACTGGAACCTGCCATAAGAAATTCTTATTCCGAGAATCTTGACCTTAATAAAGAAAAGTTGACCAAGGTGATGATTCTTGATGGTTGTTTCATTCTTATGTTGTTCCTTGTGGTGTCAAAGAAGATCAAATACAGAAACCTCAACGATCCAATTTTCAAGCTGAGATGGATATTGCCAACTCTAAGAAGCGATCTTCTCCTTCTGGAAAACCAGGTTCCTCTCTTTCTTCTTAATAAAATTTTAGAGATATCAAAGTTAGCTCCAGACACAAGCTTAAACGAGATGGCCTTCACATTCTTCAACTATTCGTTAAGAAAACCACAAGCCTACTGGGACAAGCATAAGAATCTTCAGGCACACCATCTTCTTGATCTCATTCGTAAGACTTTCATACCATCCAGTCTCCACCAACCACCCCAAGGCAATGCTGCATCGATATTTCCAGTTGTCCTGGAAGAACAAAGACACTCAAAAACATAAGTAAGATATGTTGTCCAAAAGAGAGTACTGGAGCCCAAATAACATTACCTTCTCCTAGCCTTTTTCTTAGTCTGATTGTTTCAGCCAAGAAGCTTCTTCTTCGAGGAATAAAATTCAAGCGAAGGCAGAATGTAGATACACCATTAGACATAAGTTTCAAGGACGGTTTACTTGAAATACCATTACTAGTCTTTGATGATTTTATAAGCACTGTTTTAATCAACTGTGTCGCCTTGGAGCAGTTTAATATGAAATTCTCAACCGAGATTACAAGCTATGTAAGTTTTATGGGTTGCCTGATGAACACAGCAGAGGATGCGACCTTCTTAGTCGAGAAAGGGATCATAGAAAACTATTTTGGGACGGGTGAACAAGTTTCTTTGTTCTTCAAGAATATCGGGAAAGAGATCTCATTCAGCATATCTAAGAGCTATTTGTCAAAGGTATTTGAGAGTGTGAACAAATACACTTCACAAGGGTCCCATGTACATTGGGCAGGGTTCAAATACACACATTTCAACACTCCATGGACATTTTTATCATCTTGTGCTGCTTTGTTGCTGCTTCTACTTACCATATGCCAAGCCTTCTTTGCAGCCTATGCTTATTTTCGACCTCCCAAGAACGATTGATGAATGTATGTGGCCCTAGTCTATTTTTTAAGCGGTACTAAACTCTTTTGTGTTTTACCTTTAATTTGGTTTGAGATATTTTACTATCCTCGTTGTTATACGTATGATTTACTGCCTCAGTCTTCTTAAATTGTGTTGCACTTGAGACTAACATAGTTATTTCGATGAATATTTTTGCAAACCACCCAAGGCCCAGAGCTACCAAATTCGTTAGTAAGTTGGATATTTCCCGTGGAATTTTGATAAAAATATATCTCTGAAAATTCTCACTGTTTTTTTCATCTTAGAATAAAAATTGAGTTGGGTTTGAATTTTACTGATTAGAGTAAAAATTGTATAGTGGATGATTCGTTAGACTATAAATTTTTAACTATAGAATTTGTTAGAGATGGGTTAGATGTAGTAGTAAATTTGTTGTTGTAGACATTTTTGCAGAAAGTTTTACTGTAGTTAAATTGGTTGTATATGTAATTTTTCGATTGTAAATATTTTAAAATAAATATATGAGCTATGTGACGTATATATAAAAATAATTATTGTATCACTTAATTTATATTAATAAACAAATTACAAATGATCAAAGTTTATTATTATTTAAACTATTAAAAATAACTCAAGCATAAATGTAAATTATCTATAAATATTTTAAATTATAATAAAAAATAGTGTTTACATAGTAATAAATTTTATCTACGATTAACTAATTTATTTGAAATTATAGATGATTTTTTTTTATTTTGTAGATTCTACAACCTAAATAATAAAGATGTATGTTTTTTTTTTGTTTGTTGGATCTTTAAAAAGAGAGCCAATCTTGATTAGTAAAAGTTAGTAGAAAGTTGATATAGGCTTTATCTTTTAAAATAAATCTAAATTATGAATGGTAAAGTTTAATGATTTAAAGATAAATAAAACAAAAAATAAAGCCCAACTGTCTCTAGTGTAGATAAGAGTTAAAAATATTATTCTAACCAACTTGTTTTTGAATTATATTCAAACAGACAAAAAAATATTTGCAAAATTGCGTTATTTAAAGATCGAGTTATATCACTTTAAACGGACGGCTCGTGATGTAAAACTCACAAAGTTTCAAATGAGAAAAGGGTGATGAAGGAATGGCCCTTAAAAGGTGATATTCTTCTAGAATTTGAAGAGATTTCTCCATGTACATGAAAGCATGTATCTGGGAATATTCTCAAAAATTCTACATGAAACTTTTCTTGAAGAATGTGTTTACACGCAAATATGCAGAGATTAGAAAAATGTAGTGTTGGAGTCCCAGAAATGGAAAAAACAATTATGAGTCGTGCATTTGTGAGAAAATAAGCTCTCATCTTATGGAAAAAGAGGTGCTTGAATCAGTTCATCTTCGGATCCAGTTTGCTACTGCGCATGCTAACATTAATGCTCTGAGAGATAAATCTGATGATCTGGCTACTGCAAATGAAAATTTGCTGATGGACCTCAACTGTGTAAAGGTCAAAATGATGAACACGTTAGCTTATACATTTAATATTTATAATTAGTAGGGTTGGGATTTTTAGCCGAACATAACTTTCCAAAACAAACCGACTCAAAACGTTCGGTTAGTTCGGGTCAATTTGGTAACAAAAAATTATATTCCGTTTTCGGGTTCGATAATCGGTTAGCTCGTTTTCTAATAAAGACAAGCAAAAATTCCAAACAATACCAACTTTAATCGAAATTCCAAACCAAACAAAATCCAGATCGATTTTTTTTTTTGAATTTTATTCAATTTAAACCAAAAACTCAACCGAACGAACCACAAAACCAAAATCTTTAGTAATTTTTTTTTTTGAAATCAAACTAACCGAAAACCGAAGCGAACTTTTTCGGTTCACTTTGGTGAGATTTTGATCGACCCAGACTAGCGTAATTCCAAACTAACCGACCCAAAGTAACCGAAGAAACCAAACTCGCATGCTTAACAATTATAATGAAAAAATATTCAGCGCAATTGCGTGGACCAAAATCTAATATCACTTTAAACGAAAGGCTTCATTTTCTAGACTGAACCAGATGTGTAAGCAAAACACCATATAAAGGGCCTCTCAGCGTACGAGTTGTTTCTTGTCTGGAAAACATAATTTTTTTTTTGTTTAAGAGGAAAGTCTTGTTAGAATCTGCTCAGAAAAAGCTCCACCAAGCATTCTCGATACATTTTTTTCTAGCTAACTTTTACGGATAGAATATCCGGATATCATGATTTTTCGGGGTGAATGTAGATCGTGATATATTTTGAATTTATGTATATCTTATTCGTACTCACCCATAACGGTGATAAGTACAGGCATAGCAAATTCACTACAACGAAAGGAAAATTAAGGGGAAAGAAAGGAAATAAATAAAAATTGGCATAAATCAAACTAATTTATTCTTACGAATTAACATTTAATTGGAATCGCTAGACGAGTCGTCCCCGATGACAAAGTCTTCTACAGCGTTAAATCTAATTTCCGGTGGTTCGTGAAGCGGCTTCGGCTTCTCCTTATCCTTCTTCTTCTCGTCCTTTTTCTCAGGCGGGGCTTTGGCGCTTCAGTAGTAGATCCTTCTCCTGGAATTTCACCAACTGCATGATGGCAACATTTAATTTTTGTTACTCAATTGCCAATATATAAAAGAAGATGCCTTTAGATCGCATGCTAATTAATATCGCATATTCGCATTTTGATGTAAACACAACAGTGTCCATGAAGCTACATTGTCGCTAGCTCAGAGGATTCGATTGAATTGACAACATAAATATTTGTTACTCTTGCCAAAGATGCATATTCGCAAAGTAAGTAAAACAACTGTAATTGCCTCACCCTCCCCAAGTTCAATTCCAGATGCACTTGTACTCCGGCTTTCAAAGCTTCCCTCTTTGTCTACGTGTGGGCAAGAAAACACTTGTGTTATTTACTTACAGTGTAATAATATTGTTTTTGACGTTATGCTCTACAAAACCTTTTTTATAAACGCATTTAGCAAAAAAAATGACTCACCTCCTGTGGTCTCGCACAACAAACACCGGAGTAGGTATATAAGAAGCAGAAGTGCTCCGAAGATGAAAGCTCCAATGATGATGGATCCTATCACTATTTCCCGCAGCATAATCATCTTCTATATTTTGTTTTTTTTTTTTTTTTTGGGGGGGGGGGGGGGGAGACCGATAACTTGCTTTTTTATACAATTTGATCAACTTGGATTGCAAGGAAATGGTAAACCAAAAACTATATATATATATAAAAGAAGTAAAGCAACAATAAGTTAAGAACACAAAATGTCAAAAACAAACATTTTAAAAAGAACACAACGTGGTCTACAGAACCGGTAGTGTATTTTTATTGATTACTTATATGAGTGGGTGAACATGAAACAAATATAAATATAAATATAAACGAGGAGTCGAAAACATCTATCTGAATGTGAAAGTGAATACAAAGTGATTCAAAATATTGAACAAAATAAATTATATATATATATATATATTATATTAATAGTTATCTTTAAAAAAGAATTTATAAATGCAATAAATATATTTTTATTCAAATATAGTGTAAAATTAGTTTATTATATAAATTATTACCAGCTTTAAAATTATATATATATATATATATGTTGTAATGATAGTTTTGGTAATTAGTATAAAAATTTTGAGCTTTAACATTAACTAAAATATCAATTTTAAAATATTTTTAAAATTTTAAAATAAAAGATGACTAAGAAAACAAATTAAGAGTCAAATAATAAGATTTATATAGCCAATATGATTAATAGTGAATATTCGAATATATGTTCGGGTTTAGATTATGTCCATTTACGAGTTTTCAAGACCAGAAATTCAAGAAGAATTTTCAAAAATACCATTTTTCTTGTATCATTTTTTACCTTTACCTTCATTAAAGAGGCATTTTCATAAATATCACTTTTAAGAGATAATTAAAATCCTAAATTTTATATTCCTAAACCCTACCCCCACCCTCCCCTACCCCTTAACTCTAAACCCTAAGTATTAGATTAATTAATCCAATGATTATAAGTGTGTTTTTTCCTCTTAAAAATAAGGGTAAAAGTGATTAACGTATTTTTGAAAAGTGGTACCAAGAAAGTGGTATTTTTGACAATTTCTCGAAATTCAAGGCTCATTTAGATATTTATAAATATTTTTTCATGTTTATTTTTTATATTTAATTAGAGTCATATACCCATTTAAATTATGCAAAAAATTTAAAATTAAAATTTTGTTTTTAAAAATCCAAAAATAATTAAGTTGACAAACCAAATCGTTAACTAATTTTTGAGTTTGTCAGAACTAATTCATAGTTAAACCAAACATTTTGATCGGTTTGGTTCATGTAAATTGCATAAGTAAAAAAGCAATAAATCAGAATAAAAACTTGAGTTTGAATAATTTTATAAACAAAATAAATCTTATTTTGTTTAAGAACTAATTTTTGTAGATGTTCACATGACTAAAACCTAAATTTTAATTTAAATTTAGCATGTATTACATAATATTATTTAATAAAAAAACTCCTTTTAAATAAACCAAAAAGAACCACTAGAAACACTCAGAAACAGCTGAGCTGCTACTGTAGTTAGTGTTTTCATTATATTTGTTCACAATATTAAACCAATCTACAATTTAAAGTAAAATGTTAAATGAAAATAGGCTCCAAATAGAAAAAGCGAATCAATAGTTACAGATCAAACACAACTAGAGTCAACCAAACATATTTAGCGGTACAAGAATAGATCAATCGAATCTAGTAATTCAAAACATATATTTAAATATTGAAAGTGGATAAAAAACGGTTCAAAATATTGTACAAAATTAAATTAGTTTACATAAATTTGGGTCAGCGATCTATTTTCCCATGAGAACTATAATATAACACTAAATGTCTCCGAAACTATCACCGTTATCTATTTCTCCACGAAAGTAAAGTTCGAATCTTATTTCTCTCCGAGTACATAGTTCAAGATTTATTTCCGCACAATGAACGAATTATACGGTTTAATGATGGTTTATTGTTTTAAGTTAAATCGTAAATCATTTAAAGTTGATAGTTAACCAAATAAGATTCAATTAAGAATGATTTTAACTTGATTTAAAACCCGATGTAAGGTGGATCACTGTTTTTTAATGAGCCTGAGTCTTAAATCGAGTTGAAATCCTTTTAAATTGAGTTTTATTTGGTTAACTATCAGCTTTAAAAGGTTGACAATTTAACTTAAAACAATAAACAAATATTAAACCGTCTAATTCGATTATTGTGGGGTAATAGATCTCAAACTATCTACTTTGGGGAAAATTGATTTCAAACTTTACTCTCAAGAGGAAATAGACACATGTGATAGTTTAGCAAACATTTGGTGCGATATCATAGTTTTCGTGGAGAAATAGTTCGTCGACCCAATAAATTTTAATATTACTACTTATTTTCATAAATAAAAATATCTCTTATAATTGAAATAATATAAATTTACTTTATAGATATATAATTATTTTAAACTTTAAAATTAAATATTTCTAATTTTTGAATGACTTAAAATAGTTATAATTTTGGGTAAACAATATAAGAGTTTTGAGCTAAAATATTAACCCACGATTATTTACTAACATATCAATTTTAAAAAAATTCAACGTTTTTTAAGAACTATTGTTAAGAAAATAAACTATGATGTCAAATAATATATATAGCCAATATTTAGTATTTTATGTACATAATAATTAAAACAAAAAATATGAAGAGTATAGCATAATAAATGTTAAAGTATTAAAAATAACAGTTAAAATTGCTCCACTTTCCGACCGGAGCCTTTTTAAATAGTAACGACTCGAAAAAATTGTTCCACTTTCCAAAAATGCATTGTTTTATAGATGTAAGAACACGATGATTAATGGATGTTTCGTAGGCTGAGTTTTTTAGGAAAATTTAGAAACTGTTTTTATTTAAGTGGTTAAAGGGTCGATTCTTAACTTTTTCAATTAAAAGTTAAGAAACAGTTTATTAACTTTTTCTATTAAACTCAACTTAAAAAAACTGTATTAATCATGGACTAATGTCTCTGTTAATTGTTATTATCAATGGGAAATTGGTTGGTATACATCACATGGGCTGCTAAATATCTAAGGTGTCTCTCCTCGTCGTTTTACTGGCCTCCAGAAAACTCTTAGTTGGCATAAATTATGTGATTTGTCTTTTCCGAAGATACAAAGTTTTGAAATATCCTATGATGCATTAAAATATGTGTTTCTTCAAAAGAATAATATATAAAATATGGTGTTTGCTGGCAAATATAAAACTCATGAAATTAAAAGAACATAATCAGAAATGTAAGTATAATGGTTTTATAACTACTAGATCGTCTTCCGCGCTACGCGCGGCTAATCGTGTTTTAAATTTTACAAATAGTTTTGCTATGTAATTATAGAATATTTTTGAATTTTCATATGTACATAAACTACAATTAAGTTGGATATAGTAAATGAGGAGAGACATAATTTGTTTTCTTTTTTGTTGTTTGAATGTTGCATATAATTTTTTGCATTTTTGTAATAAAATTACTTTTATTAAAATGCCAAATAGTTTAAAATAGAGAAATACCTTGGATGATGTCGAAAGATGTAACTCTAACTCATGCATCGAATATTACTTTATATCTTCTTTTTTTGAATTCGTCAATAATTTTTATTGTCTTACCAAAGTAAAAACATGAAGTCTATAATAAGAAAAATAAGAGTTATTAATCAATATGTATTAATTTTTATTTTCAATTACTTATGCTTTGCATCTTTGTGAACATAGATGCTTGGTTGTCCTATGTGTATATATTTTTATACTTTTTATTTATATTTCTATTGTAATCTTTTATTATTATTTTTACATTTTTGTATATATGTACATTAAATTTTTACTTTTTTGTTTTCATTAATATTTTTCTATGTGTGGTTTGTATATTTTGAATTATAACTTTATTAAAGTATTATTTTTTCATTTGAAATTGTTTTATTTTTGCATAAATATTATCAATTGTATTTTAATCAGTTTTAACTTAACAATTCTATTAATTTTTACTTTATTTCTTCCAATAAGTTCATAATTTGCTATAAAAAAATTTATTCTACATCATATATTTTTAGATATTATAAAGGATGCTTACAATTTATGTAACTTGTTGTTAATTTCTTCTTTTATGTCCGTACCTCTTTTGATTTCATATATTGTATAATATAAAAAATTATATTCTTTTTCATTTTAATTTGTAACTTTGAATACTCTCTCTCTCTCTCTATATATATATATATATATATATATATATATATATATATATATATGTGTGTGTGTGTGATGAACATAATCATTTTAATGGTATCGTGGCCATTAATAATTTTACTACATTATTTATTAGTTTTAGAATATATTGTGTATAGTTAACAACTAATGTAAAGATTCATGTATTCTTATGACCAACATGATTCTTGAAATCTTATAAATATTTAAATTTTCAGTGACTTGTATGCAAGTATAACATCTATCACATACTCAAGCATACAAAGAACTATGGTACTATACATATATATATTTGATGAACAGAATCATTATAATGGTATCGTGGCCATTAATAATTTTACTACACTGTTTATTAGTTTTAGAATATATTGTGTATAGTTAACAACTAATGTAAATATTCATGTATTCTTATGATCAACATGATTCTTGAAATCTTATAAATATTTTAATTTTTTCAGTGACTTGTATGCAAGTATAACATCTATCACATACTCAAGCATACAAAGAAGTATGGTACTATACCATTTTCACATTCTCAAAATCAGGAAAATTATAATTATTTGAGCATAAAGTTTGGATTAACTCTTCACTAATCACATTACTATTTATTGTTATTTTTATTATCTTATTTTGAGCATTGTTATATCTGCATTGAAAATATGTTATCTTGTATCTACTCTATTAATTTATAGTCATATTTTTATCTACCATCCAAAAGTCTATGTTGGACCAATTAATAATATATCTTATCTGATATTTTATCTTTCTCCAAAATCTACTATTTAAAATTCAAAATTGTCAAAAACAAATAAAACATTATTGTTTTAGTTATTAAACCTATGAATATGGTTTACATTTTATCTTTTTCTAGATATTTAAAAGTGTTTTAAGAAGAAAGAAAAATAGTTACAATATGTTAGATTATTCTGCATAATATTTTTTAATGAGCATAGCATATGACAGTAAAAACAAAATATGTTATTAAACTCAAATTATTAACATAATAGATATTTGTGAAAAAAATAAATGTGGAACCGAAACCCACATTATCAACATACAAACTCTAACATTTACAGTAAGTTTTTTATCGATTTTAAAGACTAAAAAACATATTCGGCGTTTTAACGCGGTTAGTATCCTAGTTGATTTTAACTTCGAGTTTTTGCTTCCAAAAATTTATTGATAATTCATATACTGTAGTTAACTAAATAAATGAGATTTATATATTTTAGTAATGTGTAGATTTAGAAGGGGGAGATCATATGTATTTTAACTAACTTAAAAACTGTTTAGGTTTAAACGTTTAGTGCTTAGTGCTCATAACTATCATATTTTTAAAATACTTAAATTCTATGTGTAATAGGTTTGTAACTCTGACTTGCAGTTTTTTCTATAATTTTCTCATAACATTTCTCTTGAATGAGAACAAAACTTGTAGTATAACAGTCAACGGTTAATTTTTCCACGTGAGATAAGCACATTCGTCAAACCTGGAATGGAATTCTTACATTGATCAAAGAGTATATTACTTTCCTTCACAACTTTAATCACTTTTGTCTTTTTAGTGCATGGATCAAAATTATCCAGACAATATATAATATCTACCGTAATATTGGTAAGAGTCATTCAAGTTTTTTATTACTCATAGCTTTCTATCGTAAGTTGCTAGTGATTCACCACGAGGAAAAAAAATATACATATTTGAGTATTTCCATAACCAAATAGGTGTGCACTAAGCAGTAACAGTTACGAATTCAATAATACAACAACCAAAAATTCTAAAAAGCATTGGTATAAGGTAAACAAAGTAAATTAGTTTCGTTTCACAATCTTAGACTGTGTAATGTTGCTGAATCGTGTCAATGTCAAGTCCTTTAAGCATTGGAATGTATATCCAGATCACCCCAACTCATCTTTAACCGGCTCCGTATATCCGTGCAAAACTGTAGATCATAGAAACCACTATGAGTGTCGCCACCTGAGAGTGTAGAAACCGCTATGACACTTGCTATTCTGTTTTCGTGAAAAGAATTCAAGTTGGAAACACTTGTTATATATATATATATATATACATACCAGTTGAGCTATGACAGGGGCACAAAGTAAGAGAAGACTGATGCATGCCCATGTAGGACCAGCTACAGGATCTAGTGACAAATATGAGAGCCTTAAGATGCTAACTTGCAGATGCAGAACAGCCATCATTTGTTTAGGACTTTGGCCTAATGGTTTTACACAAAACTTGTCCTGCATAAATCCCCCAAAAGAGTTAGATTTCTGAACTGGCCTAAATAAGAAACTGAGGATGAGAATATACCAAAAAAATATCAGTGTCTTCCATCGATAAGAAGAAATCAACAGTCGTCAAGGCCTGGTATCCTCCAAACACGATCCAATCGGAAGGTCTCTATGAGCTGCCAGCTATTTGGCGGTGCCGATGGCTTCACGTTGTACCTAATATTGTCATATTTGTTACAATAGTTAGCAATGCTTTTGTTAGGTTTATGTGTATCTCAAGAGTTCACTATTAAATGCAGTTAGTACTGCTATAAGTTGCTATAATCAGGACCATGAAAGGTGCAAAGTCGAACTCCCACAAGAGAGTAATGAAATTGTAACCAAACTGAAGATATTGCGATAGCTTTGGACTAATAATTAAACCATCGACATCAAATGATACCTCGTGAGATACTAAGTACACTTATCAAAATACGTATCGTGGTTGATAAGGCATAAATCTATAAATAAACATGATTTCAAAATTAGAATTAGTGAGTGAGAGGTAAAAAACTATGAGACAAAGTTTTAACTCACAGTACATTCTTTGGAATATAGCTCTGAATTAATGATAACGCTCAAACCAGGTTCTTTGAAAACAGTATCAGAAGCGCCTCTCACAACATAAGTGGCCTCAGCAACATCCATAATAAAATATCTGCCCTTTTGAGAGCTGGGGCATCATTCATCATCTCCAGGGATACCACATAGTGCCTTTGTTGCAGCTTACTAAATTGATATATTATTCGGTTGATAAAAGATTAAACTACACAGTCCAATACATGATATAGTGAATCTAACAAATTCAGCGGAAACAAACCTAATGATGACTTACATACCTGTTTTCTGACTTTTTTTTTCATATGTGTGACTCAGACGTTTATCTATAATTCAATTTGAAGGAAAAGAACATGAACATAATTTGATTTGAGAATTTTAATATGTTACCGTGTGTTTGGCTTGATAAAGTCGTGATCTTGCGAAGAATTCTTTTATTTTTGTCTTATTCTGATCTCAAGTGACGTAACCACCGCTTTCTCCTCTATCGGTACAGCCCCAATCTCCCTCTCTATTATGTCCTACCTCACTGTTTCTCGCCAGGGTACTCTCTCTGCAGTCTCCAGCCTTCCTGTGGTTTCTGGAATGGGAAAAGGATTTGCAGAATTAGTGCGTGGAAACTATATTAAGAACTCAATTAGAGAATATGAAACTGATTCCATTAATCATTCAGCAGGTTTGACAACAACAAACCTGATACAAAGCCAACTGGGGGACTTTCTGTTTGGATTTCATTGCCATAGCTCAAGATTCTTCAATGGAGGTATTCAGATTTGCTTGCTTGGAAGTAAATTTCCACGAATAGAACAATCTATATATATATGAGGATAAAGAAAGGGAGGTAGAACGAACAAATAAATAAGACATTAAAGAGCACAATTGATAAATGAGAAAGAGCTTGTGGTAATGAGTTAAAGGAGCTTACAGGAAACTGGATCGTAAGATGAGAAGTGGAATAGCCGGGAAGATGCATTGTAAGCTTTGAGAAAAATTCATGCTTAGGGAACGATTGGGCTTGATATAGGCCTGTGAGTTATGCTAATGATAGCCCAAACGAAAGCCCAAGTTTTCTCTTCATTGAACAGAAGCAGGAATGACGTGGCAAATTAAAATCGTCTGATTGGTTGTTTTTTTTAAGCGACGTGGCAACCTTCTCCATTCAGCTTATTAAACTTTTAATATAGTAAGATCCCCAATTAATTTTTCAAAATACATATATGTATATGTGTACATTTATATTAATATTTAACTGTAAAATTTTTAATTTTACAAGAACCGAATTTAAAATATCTTTGCAGAAAATTTTTAGATCAAATTTTCTATAAAACTAAAAACTACAGAATTAAATACTAATATAAATATACATATATATATATATATATATTTATTTTGAAAATTCTAAAGCTAGAAACCCCGTCGGGGTTTGCTCTTAGGGTATAAACTGGAATCGTTGTATTTGGGATTGACTCTACTTCCTTACGGGGTTAGCTGGGCTAATGGGCCGGTGTGTTGAGAAGAGAGACAATAAAACTTCTTTACGTCGTTCAAATAATATGAAACACTGAAACGAAGTCGTATGAGGAAATGGAAAGAGACCTAAATCGTGAGCAGTTAGAATCTGCTCAGAAAACGCTTCACCAAGTATTCTCGATTTATATTTTTTCTAGCTAACTTTCACGGATGGAATAGCCATAGATATCATGATTTTTCGGGTGAATGTAGATCGTGATACTTTTTTAAATTTATGTATACCTTATTCATACTCACCCAAGCATAGCCAATTCACTACAACGAAAAGAAAGGAAATAAATAAATAAAAACCGGCATAAATCAAACTAATTATCATTTAATTGGAATCGCTAGGCGGTGGTCCGTGAGGCGGGCTTCGCCTCGGGTTTCGCCTCGGGCTTTTCCTCAGGCGGCTCTGACGCTGCAGTAGATCCTTCTCCTTGAATTTCACCAACTGTAATTGCCTCACCCTCCGGAAGTTCATTTCCAGATGCACTTATCTCCACGCTTTCCTCTTTGTCTACGTGTGGGCAAGCAAAACCCTTGTGTTATTTACTTACAGTGTAATAATATTGTTTTTGACGTTATGCCAATTATGCTCTACAAAACCTCTTTTTCTAATAGCAAAAAAAATGACTCACCTCCTGTGGTCTTGTACAACAAACACCGGACGAGGCATATAAGAAGCAGAATTACTCCGGAGATGAAAGCTCCAATGATGATGGATGCTATGATTATTTCCCGCAGCAGAATCATCTTCTATATATTGTTTTTTGGGGAGACCGATAACTTGTTTTTTTATACAATTTGATGGTAAATGGTAAACCAAACACTAATATATATGTATATCCTTTATATATTAATAAAGAAGCATTACAACATTTTAGCTATGACACATGTTATCACTATAACGTTTTTCAAAATCTTTAAGAAAATATATTGGTCTATTAAACACTTCTATATAATATAATTTTCATTAATTAATCATAACATTAATTAATAATATACAATTATTGTGTTTTATTTTTCTTAAATAAAAGCTACGTAATTTTCTAATATTATGACAATATATATTATGATAATTAATGATTTTAATGATAAATTTTTAATAAGTTTTTAATATTTTCCATCATTTATGTTTAATTTATATTATTAAAATAGAATAAGTAATCATATTAACCATATAATGAAATTTTCATTTTTCTATATATATATAGATTGCAATTGGAATTTTAAAATAACAATAAATTATCAAAATTGTTATAGGTGTCATGTTACAAAAGTTGTAATTAATGGTTTAAAATATTTTATTATAAAAAGATATAAATGACCACAAAACTATATGAGTAAAAAGTTTCATTTAATAGGTATTCAAAAATATTTTTTTTGTTGACTATATATATATATATTCAATTATATACCATATAAAAATACATAATATTTTACTTTTAAAATTTGCATTAAACAAAAAGTGAGAATTCAAAATTTTAATTTTCGAAATTTGCAGTAAATTTCAAAAATGATTGTAAGTTATTAAAATAATTTGATTATCATGAGCTTACAATTTATATTATTGAAAAAAAAACTCCAAAGCTAAGAAACTCAAGACAGAACAAGAGTCTCTACAAACAAAATGCAACACTTCGCCTGAACTTGAAGCGATGAAACCGCGTCCATTTCCCCAACCGGTGCGTTATAGAGCCAAAGTTGTCTTATTTCATTGAAACTCTGAGGTCTTCACCGGAGTTGCTGCTATCAGGAGAAGAACTTGACGCATTGGTACATATAGTATACGTAACAGAGACAATAACTGAGACTGTGATCTTGGGCTTCTCTGGATACATCGAAGAAAACCAGAAAGTAAGCTAGAGATTGGACTTGGGTTGTGATTTTGGATGAACTTTCCATTACTATAGGGGTCCAAAACTGTTTTTCTTTTCCTTGTGTAAGAAGTGAGTGACTAAAGTCTGAAGATACAAAGAATGTAAATATGTCTTGAGAGGGTTCGGGTCTTGTGATGGGAATGGACATTCTTCTTAAATACATGTGTTTTTAACCCGATAAAAAACATATTAGACATGTAAGACTAAATAATATCACCTGACAAGCCCATAACATAAACACATTTGGGAGCCAAGTCATCCCAGACTGTGCCTTCATACCTTTAGCTAAAAAACAAAGGAGATAGAAAAATAGTGAGATAGAAAGCTACAGAATCAAGATGGAAGTATACACTACAGAGCTACCCAAACAGGGGACGCAAATATTTGAACTTAAACCCTCAAATTTTATTTATTATTACGAATTCTAATGTTAATCTGAATCACTAGACGTGTTGTGTCCGAAGACAAACTCTTCTACTGCGTTAAATGTTGAGTAATGTGAAATACCCCCCGCTTTGCCGGTACATGAAGACTCAATTCTTCATAACTTATCCGAGTATCACATGAAGGTTGACAAGAAGTTTCTGTAGTTACAGTGTCACTAACATGGTTCGGTTCAAATGCATGTTGGCAACATGAAGTCTTGACAACACATCAAGGAAGATGCCTTTTGATGGCATGCTAATTAATATCGCATATTCGCATTTGAAAGTAAACCAACGGTAACTGATCACTCACCTCTAATTGTACCATCATCTGCCACTGATTCTTTACAAGGATATTCATATTGAGATGAAAATACCCTGGCTTATAAGGCGTTTATCTTTGTCTAATGGCTCTTCCGCTCTAGGTTTTCTATCAACTGCATCATCTGCATGTAGACGAAACGCTTGTGTTACTTACAGTTCCAGTGTAATAATTTTTGACGTTACGTCAATGTAGAATAGCTTTGTTATCATCATCGCATGGAGCAATAAATAGACTCACCTTACATGGCCTCGTAAAACAACTTCCGGTATGGGTATATAAGGACAAGAATTGCTCTCAAGATGAAGACTCTGAATATGAAAGTTCCTAAGACTAATAACAGCATCATCATCTTCTTCAGGGGCAGACCTAGAACATGATTTAATATGGGGCACAAATGGTAATTTGTATATAAAGTAGGGTTATTTAAATTAATACAGATTAGTTACTTAAGAGCATGTTTATCTCTAAGAACCTCTTTTTGAGTTATTAACTTTTTTTCTTTGTTCTGATTAAATAAACATGCTCTAAGAAAAATAAAAAATGTGGGTGGGACACATGCCACAGCTCCCTCTTACCTGGGTCCGCTTCCTTCTTATTCTTCTTCTATATTGTGTTTTCAAAACGTAATTACAATTCCTTTATCTAATGAATCAAAAATCCTATGATTTTGTGAAACGATAACTGAAAATGCAAGTAAATGGTAAAGCGTCAACGCAGATGTGAAGTGGGATCTTTAACAACTATACTAATTTTAAAAAATGACTACACTTGTTAAAATGAATTGACAAATAGATCAATTTGCTTGGACATTATGGTATATTAGAAAATGACGAAATGATAAGATTTTTACTGTAATTGATAGGGATCCTCGAAAAATTATAAGGTTGGCAGAAACAGAAGCTTTCTTATGGAAAGAGGCCCAAATCTCTACGCTGCGAGATGGAAATCAGGGTTCAAGCCCACAGAACATCAATGAAAATACACAAAACATTACACAGAACATGAAGATGTACTTTACTGATGGCTCTTGCAAGGATAAGGAAGTTTACTCTGGTAATTGTCAGTACAATACAAAGGAGGGTTATGATGGTTTGATGGGGGCAAAAAGTCTGGTAACGGTGAGTACAGATAAAAAATGAAGTTTTAATCAAAGTGATGGAATTTATGAAGAACTTAAGATAGTTTCGTGTGAAATTTGCAACATTTTCAGTTAATGTTCCAACAAATTGTTTTAAAAATAGTTTTGGAATCAGAAAAATGATTTACTTTTGCATTTTCTCTCGAAAAATACTACGAATCGGAGAAAAAAAATTCAACTTTTGAGATCATGTATGTTCCAAAGACTTAAAACACAAAGACAGATAATTATGCATGTGGTTCTCGAATTCAACCGACCTACTTTATTTTTATAGACGCTGAGTTCATTGTTTAGTTAGAAGAATCTTAATCGAATCTGTTTATTTTAATGGCAAAAAATAAACGAGTACCAGTTACAGCTTGTGAATAATGATTATATCTTCTATTATTATAAAGAAGAGTTTGTATCCTTCTCCTGCTGCCATGTCATAAAATAGAGCAAGCGAGACTGACACGTGTTCTTTTCTTATTGCCGTGTGTTTTGTTTTATGGGCTATCTTAACAATTTGTGGGCTTTTTACTCATGAAATCCAGCCCCAGAGGCACCAACGCTTATCGTATTCACCCAAAACGATGCCGGCTTTTAGGGTTCATGTTCTCTTCCATCTCTGAAACCAATTGTGTTTTCCTTCGTTCTCTGACTAGCTAAAGCAAAAATGGTGTTTTTGGGAGGGTTATCTAAAACGAAGCTTCAAGATGAATCTTTGTATCTAGCAACCTTAGTGTCCTTTCGTCTGTGTTCTTCTCCTCATTACCGTTACCGGTACATTGATTTGTTGCCATTAAAGACATTCTTAATTCTTTCAACCCTCTCTAATCATGATTCCTCCTTCAATGCATCTTCATTCCCTACAAGTCGGTGGATCTCCAGCTATAACAAGGTATTCATCCCGTAAACGTCATCCTCAGAAACCCTAATAACCCTTGAAACGTTTTCCAGTATAATGGCTATCCACATTTAGATTCTGTTAAGATACTCGAGGAAGAGAACGTTGATAACTTGTAATAGCAAGGAGTCTCCAGTTTCGTTGTTTCATACATCTTCCACTTCAAAGGCTTCTTTTTTATTTCACAATCTCTCTTTCTCTTGCCTCTGACTATAAGAAAGTGTTATTCTTTATGGATTTGTGAACCGTCTGTATAGGAGTATGAGTTTTAGTTTACCACAAGATATTCTCTTGAGATGTTGATTTGGGGTTTGTGATCATGTTTCAGGAGGGATTGCCAAGTCGAGGAGAAGCAAGCAGGATTAAGCTGCAGGCAGTAAAAGTAATATAGAAGTGTGATCGTATATGTGACAATAAGGATGATGCAAAGCCTCCTGAGCCACCCAAAGATTTCATTCACGTTAGAGCTAGAAGGTCTCAGGCAACAAATATCCACAACCTCATTGAAAGACAACTAACACCTTAGAGAAACTGGTTTGTTTTTTTGTCTATTTTTCTGTTCAACTTTCCAATGTTGATGTTTGTGTTTGGTTATCAGGCAAGTAGAGAAAGATCAGAAAGATGATGACTTTACTTCAGGATATGGTTCCGGGTTGCAACCAGATAATAGGGAAAGCAGTTATGCTTGATGAAATCATAGAATATATGCAGTCCTTGCAGAGACATGAAAAGGTATAAACCGATATTCTATGAAATATTGCTTGAAAATTGGATTTAAACTCTTTTTAAGATCTGAAACATCTGTTTTTTTTCTTCAGTTCTTCTCCATAAGCTGGCTACTATAAATCCAAGGATGGAGTTTAACCGTATTGCTGCTTTGTCCACGGAGGTAAAAGAAAATATGCTTTTGAAGTTGAGATAATACAATCTTACTGTTATTGTTCTGTATTAATAATTTATTGCATATGTATATAATACTGAGGTTGAACATGCCGGGAGAGTCGATTAGATCATCGGTTAGTGGGAGAAATATATATATACTCACATTTGTCAAACTTTTTTAGAGTGTGTTGACCGTCTCTGGTACGTGTATGGTGCTATTGTCTGAAACGTTACAGCATTTTGTGAAGTAGGCTTTTGTGTAAGATTTGTTCTCTTTCTCTCATCGTAGAGCTTTAGAGCATCTTTGGTATAGGTTTAGTCTTTGATTTCTAATGTCATTTGGATTCATTGTAACATCTTCGTTGGTCTGAAACCAGTTTTCAGATGCTTATCCATGTTCACTTCCATATGTTATCTGTCTCTGTTGTTTTGCAGTATTGTATTTGATTCTTTATTAGTTTTTATTTGGACCACAACACCAGTCTATTAGGTTTGACCATTCTACTTTTATCTTAATCCACTTCGCTGAAAAAAAAAGAGAGAAAGCTTTAGAGCATTTAAAAGCCAACGTGTCAAGGACCCAATGTGTTTGTCGGCAAGATCTATATCATTCATTCATTTGCGACTGATCCAACGAAAAAAATTTGATAATTTAATTTATTTAAAAATCCAATTACTTTTGGGCTATCACCATCATCTTCATCGTCTCTTGATCTCTTTAGCATTGATATATAATAGGCCACTATGATGTTTGGAGATGTCCAGCAACAGAGCAACAACAACAGTTGTAAGAGAAGATTTAGAGCCAAATTCTCTAATAAAACAACAACCTATACATTCGATTGCATAATTTCATATTCAAATTCTCATACACTCATTGTCATTAAGAGGAATAATGAGAATCGTTGGAAAATTTCTATGAGAGACAAATCAGTAAAAAAGATTTGACTGGATTAATTGGATCAAATCAGTAAATTATTTGATTTAAAAAAATATTTTACCCACTATATATACATGTGTTTTCACATTCATAGCAGTCACTTATTGTCAAAAGAAAATACAAACAAATCCGTTAATTTACTTTTCTGTGATATCTCATATTTTTGATAATAATGGGGAACTACATGGACTCACTGGTGGGTGCAAAAAGAATACATATATGCAGGCTGTATATAACCTTTCCAAAAACAAACTAATAAGTTTAACTCACAGAATAATCAATATTTTAAGTTTCACCTTAGATTTTAAATTTGGCTATTTTAAAAATATATTCAATCACCAATCCTATCTAAACACGTCTTAATTTGATTATTGGTTTGGTGTTGGTTTCATATTTTTGATCAATAAAAATTAAAATAAAATAAAAAGATTATAAGTTGTAATTCCAACTACCATATAAACAAAAATATCAAATGTATACAATAATGAAAATGAAATTTTTTTACTAAATACAAACCACAATAGAAGAAGTTAGATGGTACAATACCTTAAAACATACTTCCTATGTTTTATAATGATCCATACTTCAAAAAAAAATATTGCTTCTTCTTCTGTCAACTTTGTGGTAAGAATTTTTTACATTAAACTATATCTATCTACATGTTTACATCTACTCATGCTTCTTCACTATCATTGCTTCTTCTTCTGTCAACTTTGTGGTAAGAATCTTTTACATTAAACTATATCTATGTACATGTTTACATCTACTCATGCATGTATATGAATGTTGAAACTCTCTTTCATCGTCGAGTTATGTTTATCCAATGAGATTAGGTTGTTTGCCCATTTGTGATCGATTATAAGTTTTTATTTTCAGCATTCATCTATTATTGAAACTATTTGGTTTTGCCCAAAAAAAAATTGAAACTATTTGGTTAATAATCACTCATGTAGTGACCATGTGATGATGTACACTAAGTAGTATTAGAACTAATGGTTGTAGACGGTTTAACCTAAAAAATTGAAGTCATATATGCTAAGTATAGTTTTTGAAAGAAATGGTTTTAGATTATCGTAAATAGAAATGGGTCACCATAAATTAAGCTACGTATTTGAGCCTCAGATCATGTATGTTCGATAAGTTTTGTAAAATGTTTATTTGGTACAATTTTAAATTTTTCTGAAAAGTACCAAACCCAAATGTATATGGCCCCTCGATCCTACTAGGCTAACTTACAAGTTTATAGTCACAACATCCATACATTGCAATAATAGCAAGACAATCCTCATCCTTTTTTCCCCGTCAAAGCAAACAAATAATTTAGAAATTCAAATATCAATAACCAACAAAAATATTCATAGAAACCCATATGACATTAAAAAAACTGAACAAACACTTTCGTTTCAAATTCAACCTTACCTCAACTAAATCACATAATATATATTGAGTTCACAATCTAACAAACACTACCGACAACACATCAAATTCCTCCACCAGTTATTCTTCGCCAATCATCAGTTCTCGGACAAAGTTTTTAAAAACACAAAACATTCAAACAATAATTACTTATAAATGCTAATCCATCAAACACAAAACTATAAAATGCAACAAATAATTTACGTCATATCTCGCGCGTAGCGATCTCTTAGCTGCTATCGGTTAACGTGATTTGTGTTTTTTAATGATAATGATGGAATGGAACCTACAAAGTCTTGCATCGAGCGGATAAACAACAGTGATAAATGGTACACTATTTGTTTCATTATTGCAAAGGATAGATAGTGTATTTTGTTTATTATTCTTCGGTTGTAAAAACTTTGATTCCATTACCTTACCTACGTTTTCATTATGAATTCTTTGATTTGGAATAATCAAATCTCTTCAATTAAGATTTCTTGCAACTAACGCGGAGAAGTGGGTGAGGTCCCTCCAAAAATGTTGATTGGAGTTGGTCTATTTTTCCCCGGACAAGATGTTTAATTAATACTACAATGCTCTGTTACTTTATTTTCATTTTTCTTGTGAACTGAACTTTATTAACATTCATGTTATATATTTCATTGTATTATGTATTTGACAAGTAATTGTGCCATGTACTACTAATATGTTAATATTACAATCAGAAAAACAAAATTAATTGCTTTCTCTCCCAAAAAACTAAACGACTCTGTAAAGACTATAACCACTCAACCTTTGATTGCTTTTGTGGAAATTCTTTGACCGATACCTGTTTGGCATCGGTTGTACCCTTCCCCTTTCATGTTTCTTGTTAGTTTTAGCCTTTTAGGTCAAGACTAAGCAAGATAGGATTCAAGGTGTAGTCTCACTACTCAGATATAAACAAACAATGTATTATGTATATTGGTAGTTGGAGAAATAGGAGTAAAACGTTATGGAAAAATAGGATGTCCTCTATAAAGTCAATGGGTATCACAACTTTGAAAACGGTTTGGTTAAATGTTAAGCAAACGAAAGAAGCTTAAAAATGAAAATAAAATCTGAAGCATTAGATGTTAAAAAAGGTTAAACTATAATTTTATATTTATTTCAGACTTAGCATAATGGACTAAAGATGTTCTTCCACACTAACTTACACAAACATAGTAGACAACTAGGCATCCTCGATTCTCATTAAGCTATGTGTGAAAGGCTGGATATGAGAGCGGCTTTAGTTAACCACTAAGCAGAAAAACACATGACATTTATAAAATATTGTAATGATAATCATTGTTCAATAATTTGAGACTAAACTATGGTCTTTCATTAATCGTTTAAATATTTTTGTCTTACCGTTTTAACTAAGACCAATTAATACAGAACCAAAAAAAAAAAAAAGTTCTTAACAAGAGAACATGGATCCTTCTAAGCCAAGTCAATGAAGACAATGAAATGATACCGGACCAAGAAGAAGCAGCTTCTTTGCTCTTCGGGGAAACGACCCCACCAATCCTTCTCAAGGGATCAGCAGGTCATAAATCTTGTTGCATCTTCAGAATCCCTCACACTTTTGGGGCGAGATAACTATAAATCTTAATCAGGGGCGAATCTAGAAAACATATTGAATGGGTGCATTACTGGTAATTAATAAAATTTAAAAATGTATGAAAGAGATTTGAACTCAAGATATTATGGGTGCATAGGCTTATTTTTGCCATCTAATCCACCTAAATTTCAATGTTTTTGTCCATAAAATTGTAAATATCAATATAATTATTGGTGCACTTGCCACCACTACTCATAAGGTGGTGGCAAGTGCACCCATGGCTCACAGCAATAATTATGAGTACACTTGCTTCACTCTTTTCTAATACTTAACATAAGACACTTTTAAGAAATTTAATCTTGTGAAGCAAACTATTGCTGCAGAAGAACTCCATTCCTTTGATTTCCAGTCTCTCATATGGACATGCATTTGTTCTTAACTTGGACGATCAATGAATCGGACTAAAGCTGCAGTGGTGACAGGGACAGAACCATGACATCTATCGTTCCTTTCTCGCCAGCGCCAGATCGAGTGCAAGGATGTGTTTAATGAGAAATACAAAATTAGGAATTCTAACTTTATTTTTAAGTTTATTATGAAAATACAAATTAAATTAACCTTCATAAATCATTATAATTGTTTTAAAATTATTTAGAAAAGTCTATGAATCCAGCTCTATCTTCTAAATACTAAATCCTATACAATAATCACTAATTTAGAAAAGTTAGAGTTATTTTTGTCAAAGTATATTTTTGAAATAATATCCAATGTAGGGGTGTATTCAAGAAATTTTAGGCGATTTGTATTAAATTGACAAATTCACTATTATTTAAACATATATTTTGAAAAATTATTTAAAATCTATTATTATTGAACTTGATATTTCATGAAGTACTCTATAATCTATTGTCATTAAAAATATTTTAAATTGTTGAGTTTCAAAGTTTTCAAATAATTTTAAAGTGTTTGAGTGATATTTTAGAATGTTTTAACAAAAATCACAGTAAACTCTTCAATTCATTGAAATCATCTTAAACCTCATTAACCTCATTAAAGTTACTTTAAATTTTAAATTGAATTAACAGTGTATTTTAAATCATTTCTCCTTGATTTTCACCATCACACCTTTAATTTATCTCCCAACATGATAATCTCTTGTCTCGGAAAAAATGTTTTTAAGAAGAAAGTCTTGATTTTGTGGGGGGGGGGGTTTGAATCTTTCTCAGAAAAGCTTCACTTAGCATCTTCGATATAATTTTTGAGTTAACATTTACAATAGAATATCCATAGATATCATTATTTTCGGGGTGAATGTAGATCCTGGTATTTTTGAATTTATGGATATCTTATTCTTAAGTTGAACAAAAAAAGGATAATACAGTCGTACTCATCCATAACCTTGAGAAGTACAGGCATAGCAAATTTACTACGAAGAAAAAAATCGTGAGGGAAAATAAAGACATTAAAGGACTGTTCGTTTCACCACTAGAGATTGAAGTTTTATTTGTTTAGTCAACAAAAGTACAACTCAGCTAGATAAACCATTCAGATGATTTTCAAAAATCTAGGCTTAATTTTATAAACCATCTGGCTGGATCAAATTGAAGCATTTGGCTAGAGATGGTTTTGCAAATAAAAATTATAAATGCCAAATGTTAATGTAAAATTAAATTTACTGTAAATATATTTTAGATTAAATAATAAAATTACTATAGTTAAATTAATAACAAATATATGTTTAAATCAAAACAAGAGTATATTTGTAATTTGTTTGTTAAACTCATCTGGATAGAAATGGAAAAAAAGAAACGAACATAATCCAAATGGCTCATCTAGATGGTTCATCTGAATGGAGAAACGAACAACCCCTAAAATCTGGATGGATCATCTGGATAGAACATATAGATGGAATAGCTAGATGGAGATAACGAGAAACGAACCGTCCCTAATAAAAATTGGTACCAATCAAACCAATTTATTCTTACAATTATAATTTAACGGGAATCATTAGCCGTGTTCTTTCTGATTAGGCCTGCGACTTAAACCCGGAACCGATTAACCGAACCGGAATCAACCCGATTTTTACCGGTTCGGATCGGTTTCGGTACAGCCAATTATAACCGACGGGTAGTGATTAAAAAAACCATGGGTAACGGGTCGGATCCGGGTTTTACCCGATTTTTTCGGATACCCGACATAACCCGAATCAAGTAGGTTCCTTTATGACCGTTAGAAAGTAGTTAGCTTTAAGTCACCTTCTCGAGACTCGAATCGAGACATGAGACAATCCTTGCACGCCTGCTTCCTCAAGACGATTGTCGAGAGAACCTCAATTCCCCAAATACAAACCCTAGCTTTTCGTTTCGTCTTCTCCACTTCATTATAGCAATCGAATCGAAGCTTTCCCTACAAATAGAACAACCGTTGTACTAAAAAATAGTCAAGCTGGAACCTCTAGTGAATCATCTTCTGTCTCCATCGTCTGCAACTTCTAGAGTTCATTCAGAGGTGAGAAACGATTTCGATTGTCGATTTAGATATATCGATTAAGTTATATGGATTTGGATTCTATGATAGCGTTAGTATGATAGCTTTGATAATTGATAGTCTTAGATTCTTACTTCTTAGACGTAGGAAAGTATGATTTACTTATTCTAATTGGTCTTAGTTCTTATCGTATGTAGATGGATTCTTCTCCAACTCATCAACAGGACGAATTAATCATCAACCAATGGATGAAGATTTTGTTTCAGAAGAAGATGTACAAACACCAGATTCAGGCAAAAGAAACGAGAGAGATGAAGCTGGTGGTTCTGGTTCTGGTTCTGGTTCTGGTTCTGGTTCAAGGAAGAAGACAAGGTCTCTTGTCTGGAATCACTTCAACAGACTACCAAATGACTACAACAAATGTAAATGCCGCTACTGTAAGAGGGAGATGAGCTGTCCAACATCGTCTGGGACCTCTAATCTGAATAAGCATATCAATGCTTGTAGGTCATACATGGCATGGAAGGCTGCAAATGCATCTAAAGACCAGTCACAGTTAACTCCTAATGAAGAAGGTAACTTGAGTTTGTGTAAGGTGGATGACAAGGTATTCAAAGATGTTACCAATGAGATGATTGTCTTAGCTGAGTTGCCTTTTGCTTTTGTGGAAAGCTTAGCATGGAAACACTTCTGCAATAAAGTGAAGTTGAATCCGCCTGTCTGTAGGAAAACATGCACCAAGGAGATTGTGGCTTTGTATGCTACGAGGAAAGCAGAAATGAAGAAATTTCTTGGACAGAACAATCAAAGGCTCTCTCTCACAACAGATATATGGACTGCTCCCTACACTGCGGTTAGTTACATGGTCATTACTGCTCATTTATTGATTCAAGTTGGAAGCTTAGGAAGATGGTGATCGGTTTCAAGAATGTGGATGATCATAAAGGGTCTACAATTGCGAGAGTCCTTGTAGATTGTTTGGCAGATTGGGATATAAAAAGAGTCTTCTGCATCACAGTTGATAATGCTACAGCTAACACATCAGCCATGAATAAGTTCAAGGAGGAATTCATGAAACAAGGTGAAGATGCACTGGTTTTAAGTGGTGAGTTCTTGCATGTGAGGTGTGCAACACATGTTCTGAACCTGGTTGTCAGGGAAGGATTAAATGAGGTGGATGATAGCTTGAATGCCATTCGGAATGGTATTCAGTATGTGAGGTCTTCCACCAATAGGCTCAAGTCTTTCGAGTTTCGGGTTGATACGGGGAAGATGACCAGAGGAAGCCTTCCATTAGATGTCAAGACAAGATGGAACTCGACGTATCTCATGCTAGACCAAGCAATCAAGTTCAGAGCAACATTTGAGAAGATGGAGGCTGAAGACAAACCGTACAATGACTACTTCCTGGAGCTTGAAAATGGGAAAAAGAGGATTGGACCGGCATCTACAACAGACTGGGAAGAAGCTGAGAGGTTGGTGCACTTCCTTGTGGTGTTTTACAATTCAACTTTGATGCTCTTTGCTTCAAAATCCATTACTGCGCACAAGGTTTACAATGAGATCGTCACTATCACTAGGAATATCAGTAATATAAGTTGTGCACCAGAGGCTGATGAAACACTGAAGGCAAAAGCTTTGACGATGATGGGGAAGTTGAGGAAGTATTGGAATCCATTGGCGGATGGAACTGAGTCTGAGAATGGTAAGTCTAAGAGCTGTAAGATGAATAAGTTGTTGATTGTTGCTACGGTTTTTGATCCAACAAAGAAGATGCACTTCGTCAACCTTTGTTTTGAGAAGCTTTATGGAAAAGAAAGCATCGAGTATAATCTTCTTTCAGACTCAGTTATGGTGATCTTGAAGCGTTTATATGATGATTACAGTCTTTCAAGTGGTGGAGGTGGAGGTTCAAGTGGTTCTCAGTCGCAAGGAGGATCAAGTGGAGGTGGAGGTTCAAGTGGTTCTCAAGAGAGTGGTGCAGTTTTCCAGAGTCGAGTTATTGTAATGGTATTGGATATGAAAGAATGGATAATCTCTACGAGGAGCTTGTGCAAGAAACAAGTACACAAGATTCTAGTGATGAGTTGGAAGTGTATTTGAGTGAGAAGGTAGAGGTTACAAAAGGTGTTACTAGACTTGGAGCCGAGTTTGATGTTTTGTCATGGTGGAGAAGAAACAGTGTGAAGTTCCCAGTCTTATCTAAGATAGCTGCTGATATCCTTGCGGTTCAAGCATCATCTGTAGCATCAGAAAGTGCATTTAGCACTAGTGGGAGAATCTTAGATCCATATAGAAGCTGCTTGACACATTTTATGGTCGAGGTGTTGGTGTGCACAAAACAATGGTTGAAATCCGAGACTCATATAAATTCAAGAGCCATTCACACAATAGAGCAGCTACTTTCAGATGTGGAGCAACAAGATGATCTTCTGAGAGGTATGATTCACCACTTTTAAACTCTTTACAATGTGATATGGTTGCTTGGAGTTGAAGTTTAAAATTAGAACACTTATAGGATTCTGTTTTTTTTGGTTATTAGCGTTTGAAGCTGGAACCAGCCTTGAATAAGAAGTGGAGACTGTGGAGTGTGGACCTGTGGTGTGGAGACTATGGAGTGTGGACGACTGGGAGTTGATGTGTTCTTTGTTTAAGGCTTTAAGCTTTGTGTTCTTTTCTTTATGTTTCTTGCTTAAGACTTCTTTCCTTTATGTTTCTGGTGTGATTTGGTTCTGTTTAAGACTTGTTTTCTTTATGCTTATGGTGTGATACTGTGATTTGCTTATGACTTATGTATTTTTATTTTATGGTGTGATTTGCATTTGGTTTATGTTCAATCTCATGTGTTTACTTTGAAATTTCTGTTGATGTTTAATGAGTTTGTTTCAGGTACATTACTGAATAGTGAATACTGATTGATGATGTTAATGTTAATGTTTCAGATAGGATTTAAGTTGCAGGATTACAATTTACAAAGCTTCTTTCTGGTTCCGGTTAGTACCCATTGATGATTTCGGGTAGTAAATAACCGAACCGGTTAGTATCCATTGATGATTTCGAGTAGTAAATAACCGAACCGGTTTAGTACCCAATTTTTCGGATTGAATATGGTTACATTTATTAAAAAACCGAACTGACCCGGAACCGGTGGGAACCGGTCCGAAACCGAACCGTAATTCTGTAAGTAACCATTGGGTACAATTTCTTAATAACCGAACTACCCGGAACCGAATGAAACCGACCCGGAACCGACCCGAATACCCGAAGTCCTAGGCCTATTTCTGATGTCAAACTCATTTACTGCGTTATATTCAGGCATGGGTCTTGGTGCTAGTGCAGGCATGGGTCTTTGTGCTGGTGCTGCCAATACTGCCATTTGCATTGGCTCTCCATAAGGTTCTTGATCTGAAATTTCACCAACAGCATGTTGGCAACATTAACATCTGTTATTTTTGCTAAATCATAAAGGAATATTTCTTTTGATCGCATGCTAATTAATATCGCATATCCGAATGTAAAACAAAAGTAATATTGACTCATAGGATTCGATTGAACTGCACGTTGACAACATGAAATATTTGTTACTGTTGCCAAAGATGCATATTCGCATTTAGAGGTAAAACAACGTTAATTCGAATGAACGAGGATGTTCATTTCCAATTGAAATTATATTTAGGCTTGCAAAGTTTTCCTCTTTGTCTAATGGCTTTTCCGCTCTAGGTTTCCTTCCAACTACGTGTGGGCGAGAAAACACGTGTGTTACTTACAATGCAATATTTTTTGACATTATGTCAATAAGCTGTACAAAAGCTTGCCTATAAACGCATTTAGCAAAAAAAAACATATTAATATATAGACTCACCTCGTCTGTTCTCGTACCACCGGAGTAGGTATATAAGAAGACGAATTGCTCCTAAGATGAAAGCTCCAGTGATGATGGATCCTAAGACTATTTCAGCATCAACTTCATCTTTTCTGTATTGTGTTTTTTGGTGAGACCGATAATTTGTTTTTTATACAATTTGATCAACTGAGAATGGAAGGTAAATGGTAAACCATACACTATATATAAAGCAAAATGTTAAGCATCAACGCAGATGCAAGTGGGAACGCAAAAACTAAATTGATTTTCAAAAGGGACATACCTGGTCCATTTTTTTTTTGAAACACATGCATTTAAATTAATTCAAGGGGTTAGTTGGGAGTTGCAACAACTCCATTAATCACCAAGGTTTCGATTAGGCCTGGACATTTTACCCGAATCCGAAAACCCGACCCGAAACCGACCCGAAAAATCTCGGTTCGGGTAGGAACCGAACCGATCGTTTTACCCTATTGGGTCTTGTTGTGGAGGACCCGCGGGTCTTGGACCCGACCCGAACCCGAGACCCGATAGGGTACCCGAAATATCTGAAACTTCTAGTATATATTAGATATATATGAGTGTTTTAGTATCTTTTTGGTATTATATGTATTTTTTCTAAATTTCAAATTTGGGTTTTCGAGTATGATTTTGGGTTTCATGTAAAATTTTAGATTTTAAAAATATAATTTGAATAATTGGATAAAATTTGGTATTTTTCATATCTTCGGGTCGGATTTTATATAATTTTTTAATATTTTAAGGTATTTTGTGTCTTTGGGTATTTTTTGGGTTGGACCCGATAGGACCCGAACCGAAACCGAACCGAACCCGGACCGATAAATTCTAACTACCTTATCGGGTCTAACTATTTAAGACCCGAACCGACCCGGACCCGACATAACCCGAACCGAACCCAAACCGATAAATTCCTATTACCCTATTGGGTCTAAATATCTATGACCCGAAAGACCCGGACCCGACAAGACCCGATCCGAACCCGACCCGCAGACCCGAATGCCCAGGCCTAGTTTCGATAACATTCAAAGCCGCTTTTGCTAGACTATCTGCTTGGATGTTCCTAGTGCGAGGAATCCAAGTAAAAGACACAAATTCAAAGACAGAGCTAAAAGAGATGATATCTGCTACCACTCCATAGAGTTCCGGTAAACAGGTTCCAGAGTTTAAAACTTTTATCAGTTGAGCAGAGTCGGATTCGAAGCACACCGACTTTATCCCCTGCCTGAATCTCGTCCTAACTGCTTCAAGAAGGGCGAGTCCTTCTGCCATTAGAGGTGAGCTTACGTGATCTATTCGCTTTTTGAACCCGTGATTGTCTGAGGGTGAGAGGAGAACCCAACCTAGACCCGCCAGCTTCCCCGATTGCTTCCATGCCGCATCTGATCTGATCTTCACAGTAGGCTCAGAAGCCCGCATCAGAGGAGGGCACCTACCTAGTGAGGAGGGCTTCTGAATCTGGTTCGCGCTCCACTCACGTGCTTGGGATACCGCAGAAGATAGAGTGTCCTCGGGAGCGAAAGAGTGCCCTTCGAACACAAATTTGTTTCTCGATTTCCATAAGCACCAGAGGATCCAGGGAGCTAGCGTTCCAGCTGCAATTCCGGAAGGTGGTAGACATTGTCTTGAGCATAGGGAGGACCAAGAGGCTGTCAAATCTAATATTCCAACTGCAGTCCACGTCAAACACAAAGGGATCCAAGCTCCAAACTTTTCGAGCAAAATGATACTGGAAAAACAGATGAGTAATAGATTCATGGCCTCCACATCTCTTGCACGTGTGGTCCACTGGGATAGCGCGTTCCATAAGCCTTTCTCCCACCGGGAGGGCTCCTTTTAGAAGATTCCAAGCAAACTGTTTGACTTTTGGAGCACAGTCCAGCTGCCAGAGATCTTTTTTCCATTTAAAATCACCTTCAGTTAGTGTCCCTTCGTTGAGATCGTCGCTGGCCACTGCCGCAAAATATCCAGACTTTGTTGAGTAGTCTCCCGATTTTGTTCCTAGCCAGATAAGTTTATCCGGAGCCCCAGTTTGGCTTGGTTTAATAATTTGGATCTTTTCTTTGTACCCCGGAAGGTAGAGTTGGATCTTCCTTAGATCCCAATCGCAAGACTCATGCAACATTAGGTCAGCCACTGTAATCTCCGAGAGTCGATTACATGGTGGTCCCATTGGTCTCTCTTGAGTAAAGGAGCTCAGCCATGGGTCTTGCCACACCTTAATAGATTGTCCGTTACCAACCAACCAGCCTAGATTTTTTATGAGAAGTTCTCTTCCTATCAAAATACTCCGCCAGCCATGAGACATAGAGGAAGATGCAGAGGCGAGTAGGATATTGTTCTTCGGGCAGTACTTTCCCATAAGCACCCTTCCAAGAAGGCAACTCGGATTTTGGAGCAATCTCTAGCCAATTTTCGCTAGTAGGGCAATATTGAAGGTTTGGAAGTCTCGGAGTCCTAGTCCTCCCAACGTTTTCGGTTTTGCCATCGACGACCAGGAGACCCACACCATTTTCCTTGAATTCTCATTGTTGTCCCACCAGTACCGTGTCACAGCAGACTGGAGTCTCTTACAGAGAGATACTGGTAGTGCAAAGCATGTCATTGAAAAGGACGGGATCGCAGTCAGTACGCTTTGGAGCATAACCAGTTTGCCCGCAGATGAGAGATGCTTGTTTGACCAGCTGCGAGCTTTTTGCTTGATACGATCTACTAAAGATGAGAACATCTCTCGCTTCCTTTGTCCAAAATTTTCTGGCAACCCTAGGTATTTTCCGGTTCCCCCTTCTTTTTGAATTTGAAGCTCCTCCTTAACCATAGCCTTTAGAGATGCCAGGGTTTTCCGAGAGAGGGTAATGGCCGATTTATCCTTGTTAATTGACTGCCCCAACGCTTTCTCATATTTGTTCAAAATATCCTTGAGTGCTGTGCAATTTTCCCTATTCGCCACGAGAAAGAACATAGTATCATCCGCAAAAAGGAGGTGGTTTATTCGGGGGCTCGATCTCGCCACTCGCAGTCCCTTTAGAGAGCCGTCCTCTTGCGCTCTGTTACACAAACCCGAGAGAACCTCACTACACATGGTGAATATGTAAGGAGATAGAGGGTCTCCTTGACGGATTCCTCTACTCGGTACTACCTTCCCTTTAGGCAAGCCGTTAATGAGGGAGTATGTAACAGAAGAGATACATTGTAGGATACATCGAACAAAATTCTGGTGGAATCCCAACCGAATCAACACATGAGAGATGAATTCTCATTCAATTCGATCATATGCCTTACTCATGTCGGTTTTAACTGCCATAGAACACCTTTGTTATGCCTTTGACATTTTAAGATAGTGCAGAACCTCATGGGTAATCAAAACGTTGTCTCTTATTGCTCTTCCCGGGACAAAGGCGGATTGATTCTCGGAGATGATCTTGTCCATAAGCGGCTGGAGTCTTCGGGTGAATATCTTGGAGAAGATCTTGTAATAAACATTACACAATGCGATATGGCGGTACTCCGAAACTTTCTGTGGGTTACTGATCTTAAGAATCAATCGGATGTGGGTGTCGTTGATGTTGTCTGGGAGAGGCTCGCCAGCGAAAAAACCCTGCACTTCCTTTATTATGTCTGGTCCTATATCTTTGCAGTGGGATTGGAAGAAGCCCGCCGAGAAACCATCGGGCCCCGGAGCCTTTTCAGCATTGATCGAGAATGCAGCCTCTCGGATCTCCTCCACTGATGGTTGGGACGTGAGCATCAAATTATCTTCCTCCGTGACAACTGGCCTGAGTGCACGTCTCACTGTATCCTCTCTATCTCCGGGTGGAGAAGAAAACAGGGTCTGGAAATAATCTCCAATTACCTGCATTATCTCCTCCTCTCTGTGCACCATCACTCCGTCTTCTCTTTCAATAACTGAGAAAGCATTTACTCTCTTCATGGTTCTGGTGATGGCGTGGAAAAACCCAGTATTCATGTCCCCTAGCTTTAGCCATAAAAGACGACTACGCTGCTTCCAGAATTCTTCTTCAGCAAAGAAGGCAGTATTTAGACTCTCAGAGATCTCCTGAATTAGGCTAGTATCATTCAAGGGACTAGACAGAGCTGCATTAAGCTCTCGCTTCTTCTGCTCTGTGATCGCTTGGCTGTTCCGGTGTTGAGTTTTATTCCAGGCAGATACGGTTTTCCTCGTCGTAGATAATTTCTCGGTAGCTGTCATACGTGGGACTCCTCGCCAAGTCGCAAAAATTAACTTCCTAGCTTCTTCATTTTTGCAGAGTCTCCAATCATATCAAAGAGGCTACGCTTTCGTCTAGCTCCATTGGCACCTAGCTGAGGGAAAGCACTCCGCCCACAGGGTGTTGGAGGCAGCTCTATCCAGTCTACAGCGGACCAGATGATCTCTTCTTTTACCCCTCCACGAGAGAGGGTCGCCTGAGTGTTGTAGGTCAAATAAGTCTCCTTCGGAGAAGAAAGTGCGGAGGTCTGTGAAGGAACCCTCAGGACGTAGAGGTCCTCCCTCCTTTTCCTCGTTTCCGAGCAAATCGTTGAAGTCTCCGGTAATAAACCAGGATTCCTCTCGCATTAGCAATTTTGAAACTAACTGGTCCCAAACAAGTTCCTTTAGTTCCTATCAGTGCTCCCATGAACAAACGAAGAGTAAAACTTTTTCCCTTCAAACTCAATATATGTGTCGATTACATTAGCATTGGCCTCTGGAATTTGTAAATTTAGCCCTTGTTTCCAGAGAAGGCCTAATCCTCCAGCTCCATGACCAGTTGGGGGGACGAGATGGTGGTACATATCTCAAGTGATCTACTTTTCGAAGCACCGTTTCATCGGGGTTTTTTGTTTCCATTAGAAAGATGATATCCGGGTCAAACTTTTTTGATATCTCTCTCAAACGATGAACTGTCCGGGAGTTCCCCAATCCCTGACAGTTCCAGCTTGCTATTGCTAAGGAACGAGGTTGGATTGAGCACAAAAATCCATCATGCGTCTAGCTGTCGGTGGGATCATACTAGCAATTGGGAGGTTCTCCGAAGATGTCGGAGTATTACCTTGTACTGGTTCAGCACGTGATGTCTATCCCCTTGATATGTTTGCTATGGGAATTTTCCTGGACCGTTCCAGTTCCATGGTTGTCTTTCGACGTCCCGTGAGAAGTTTTGCTTGCTGGACCTTTCTTTTTCGGGAGCATGATCTCACGTTTGGAGAGGGGCTAGCAACTACTCTTCTTTTCCCGAGTGGTCTTCCAGGTTTTCTCTTTTGCACCACCTGGTCCTTCCTGGTTCCGTGCGACTCCGCGATATCCAAATGATCTGTGATAGGGACTAGTCGTTCTGCGACTGAGATTCTGTGGTTTTGGCCTTCCTCATCCATGGTTCGAATATTTATTGATACGGAGGGGGTTACCCATTGCTCGGTCCCAGCCTGGCAGAGGTGGGAATGCGATTATTAGAGTTTGGCTCATCTGTATCTTGTAACTCTTCTTGTTCTGCTTCCCGAGCAAACACTGCTCTGACCATCTGAGCCGCAGACTCCTCTACTTGGCCTAGCACTTCAGCTTGTCTTATTCTTTCTTTGCGAGCTGCACTTTCCGTCGGATCTGCACATCTAGTGTATTGATTCATTACACCTCGGATTTCCTCTATAGCTGCCTCCATTGCCACATTAGCGCCAGTACTATTACATTCCAGAAGGGGATCCCCTCAATTGGTGTCGGCTTCTCGACGATGAGGATTTCTCTAGCGGAGAGGTTAGGGATTTTTGATGAACTCTCTCCGCATCTCTGCTCCTAGGGCTCTAGAAGTGACTAGCCTTTGGAGAGAGTCTTGAGTGGGAATCCCCACGATAATGTCCTTGGATTCTCCAAGAGATAGAATTGTTGCGTCGGGTGGGCTTGTACTGCCTTTTATCGCTATACTCTCTTGCTTAATTGTCTCTCGGTTGCCATTCAAGCCTATGATATGATCTATCTCTCTTAGAGTAGGTGTGGTATCTGCTTTGGTTCAAGGATCCCCTATGCGCAGCAGATTATCCGGAGAAGTGGTTTAGGCTCTGATCCTGGGTTGTTCGGCTAAAGTCTTCCCTTCTAGGAGCCTGGAACTCCCTTTTTTTGTTTACCTCCTGGAGTCTCCTTTCACTCATTGGTACCGTTTCTCCTACGGGGTTTAGAGAAACCTCCTGAGTTGCTAACAGGGCTTTTTTCTGAGCTTTGGCTTCGAGACAGTCTTTAAGCTCAGGGTCTAGCCTCCCGCATTTTGAGCAATGCTTTTCAAGTCGTTCATACACTAGGGTGGCAGTTAGTTTATCGCCATTTGGGTATTCTAGAACAGAGGTTTTGATGAGCGGGAGTCTTCCATTTACATGAACTCTCATTCAAATCATAGTAGAAGTTATTTCAGATGCTTCATACGTTCCGGTATCCTCCCCTATACTCCGAGTAGTTTCTTCCGTCCATAGGTGTATTGGGATTCCTTGAATTTGTATCCAGAAAGGGATCATTGACGAGAACTCGGGGGATATTGTAGGTTCCCATCTCTGTAGGATAATCATCCATCGGGCAAAGTGATAGGGTTGCTTTTCCAGAACGGTAAGGAGATCAGATTCACGCTCGAACTGAAATTGGAACATTCACATCCCCAGATCAGCTCCGACCGGCGGGATGTCAGTTTTCCAGTGGTCCGTGAAGAAAGGGATTAGAGACCACACCTTTTGAATTGATGGGTTTGTTACTCTACCAATAATCGTGAGGGAGTGTTTCTGCTTTAAAGTAGAGATGTATGGTTCCATGACTTTGACTCTTGCTGTACGAGGAGCGGGGAGGTGCTCCAGGGCAACCGATTTCCCCTTTTCAGCGGATGGTATTCTTCTATGCATCAGTCTAGGATGAGGAAGAAGTTAGATTGGCCGGTGTTAATAGGAAGGCAGTCGCCTTGAGGATGGGAGAATCGAGTATCACAGCGGCAGTAGCAGGTTTTGAAAACTAGGTTTAGCTTGGTTGCACAAGGTGTTGTTCCGCTGGAAAAGAGTTATCTATGGTGGACACCAGTAACCACTGGTTAAAGCGACGGAAACTGTCCCCTTTTTCGCCATGCTCCGAGAGGTCTCTACCACCAGGTGAGGTCTACAGGGATTCCTCACCGAGACATCTTGAAGCTTTAGCTTCGGATTCCGGTGATTCTGTCCGGTGGGGAAGGTCCCTCCGACCCGGGTCGTGGGAAGAGCCCAGTGTATTTTAGCCTGGTCGATAGAACGGGTTTTTTATATAAAAAAAAATTGACAAAGAGATCTATAATTAATGACCCATGTAGTCTTTTTCATTGAAACATTGTTTCTAGTAGAATTTGGTACTAATTGGTGAAAACAATTGGTTTAAAAGAACCACGTTTTCATTAGCTTTTAACCCCCTTGAGCTTTCCTTTATTTTATTTTTCTAATACACTTAAGGGCATGTTTATTGGGGGTTTTTTAGCAGGGATTCCTAACTTTTCTAAGAAACGTTTCTTAATTTTTAACTAAGAAAACTTAAGAACGGTCTCTTAAATAAGAGATTTAAGAACCGTCTTTTAGCCAAATTTAAAAAAAAAAAAGAATCAAATTATGTTAATAAACCCACCCTAAGAGACCGTGGATAAATATGGTTTAGATCTTTAGTGTGTCTCACAATGACACGAGAGCCATGAATCCTCTAAACCAAGCCAATGAAATGATACCGAACCAAGAAGAAGAAGAAGAAGCTTCTTTGCTCTTGAAGAACGTGATCCCACCAACTCTTCTGAAGAAATCAGCAGGTGATGATTCCTGTTGCATCTTCAGAATCCCTCACATTCTTAGGCGAGTCAACGGCACAGCTTATGCACCAAAGATCTGTTAAAGCACGTGTTTTACAAGGAGTTGGCCGGTGGTCTTCATTACGGCTAGGCGGTGCCGTAAACGTTGAAGGCGAAGAAGTCAAAAATGGAAGCTTCATCTTTCCACAAAGATGGCTGCCACCAACCTCACCTTCCTCTATAAATACCAAGCTTTGGAGAATCATTTCGATCATCCCAAAAAATCACAGAGAGAAAGGAAGAAGAAGAAGAGAACGTAAGAGAGAATGAGTGGGAAGAAAAAAAAAAAAAAAAAACTTTTTTTTTTCATTTCGGGTATATTTCCTTACGGGTATTTGGGATCGGTTGAGAGAGAATTATTTAGAGAGTTTGTTATTTTCTCCTTTTATAACGAGAGAATTATTATTGTTTTCTCCGTTATAATTGAGAGGTTGTAACTCCTATTATTTTCCTCGGAATAAATTCTTCTACCTTGTCCGTGGTTTTTCCCCTTTGGGGTTTTCCACGTTAAATCCGGTGTTCCATTTATTGCACTATTTCTCAAATTATTAGCTGCGACCCTGCTCTATCCGGTCCGATTTCTACAACAAGTGGTATCAGAGCATAGGTTCTGGAAGAAGCAATGGCGGCAAAATTTGAGATCGAAAAATTCAACGGCAGCAATTTTGCGCTGTGGAAGTTGAAGATGAAGGCTATTTTGAGGAAAGATAGCTGCTTAGCGGCCATTAGTGAAAGGCCGGCTACATACACGGATGATGATAAGTGGAACGAGATGGACGGGAATGCTATTGCAAATCTTCACCTTGCACTTGCAGATGGAGTGTTGTCAAGCATTGAGGAGAAGAAGACTGCAAAGGAGATATGGGATCACCTTGCAAAATTGTACGAGGCCAAGTCGCTGCACAACAAAATTTTCCTTAAGAGGAAGCTTTATACTCTACGGATGGCGGAATCTACTTCAGTGACGGAGCACATCAACACCTTGAATACTTTATTTTCTCAACTCACTTCGTTGAGCTATAAAGTAGAATCACAGGAGCGTGCTGAGCTTCTACTTCAAAGTCTACCAGATTCATATGATCAACTCATCATCAACTTAACAAATAATGTCTCCACCGACAGTCTAGTCTTTGACGATGTTGCAGCTGCGGTTCTGGAAGAAGAAAGTCGGCGCAAAAGTAAGGAAGACAGACGAGAAACTCCACAAGTGGAGGCATTGACGGTGATGAGAGGAAGATCAATGGAGCATGGCTCAAGTGGGAGTCACAAACATGGTAGATCAAAGTCAAGAAGTAAGAAGATTTATAAATGCTACCACTGTGGCAAGAAGGGTCACTTGAAGAAGGATTGTTGGGAATTAAAGAATTCCAACCCTCAAGGAAATGTTGCAAACACTTCAGATAATGGAATAGCCCTGTGTTGTGAAGCAGCAATTTCAAGCGAAAACAGGAGAAGGTTCGCTGATATATGGTTGTTCGACTCAGGAGCTACATATCACATGACCTCTAGAAGAGATTGGTTCCATCAATATGAACCTATCTGTGGAGGATCTGTGTACAGTTGCAATGATCATGAACTTAAGATTGTTGGCACTGGATCCATTCAACTGAAGATGTATGATGGTACAATTCGTACTATTCATGAGGTGCGACACGTGGAAGGCCTGAAAAAGAATTTATTATCTGTGGGGCAACTTGATGATTTTGGTTGCAAAGTTGAAGTCGAGAATGGAACTCTAAAAGTAATTAGAGGAGCAATTGTGCTTATGAAAGGAGAGAAGATAGCTGCGAAGTTATACATGTTAAAAGGAGAAACTCTGTCAGAATCAGAAGCATCTGTTGCTTCAAGTTGTTCCAGTGAGAAGGCTACAACGGTGTGGCATCAGAAACTTGGGCATATGTCGGAACAAGGCATGAAAATTCTTGCAGAGAAGAAGTTACTTCCGGGTCTCACAAAGGTATCATTATCCTTTTGTGAGCATTGTATTACAAGCAAGCAGCATCGGTTGAAGTTTAGCACATCGAGTTCTAGAAGTAAAAACTGTTCTAGAATTGGTTCACTTTGATGTGTGGCAAACACCAGTTACATCACTAGGAGGAACGAAGTACTTTGTGTCCTTCATCGATGACTACTCTAGGAGATGTTGGGTGTATCCTATCAAGAGTAAGGCGGATGTGTTTTCAGTCTTCAAAGTTTTCAAAGCACGGGTGGAACTCGAATCTGAGAAGAAGATCAAGTGTTTGAGGTCAGATAATGGAGGTGAATACACTAGTGATGCATTTATCAAATTCTGTAAAGCAGAGGGCATCAAAAGGCAGTTCACTACATCATACACTCCTCAACAAAATGGAGTGGCAGAGCGGATGAACAGGACTCTGTTAGAAAGAACAAGAGCAATGTTGGGAGCTGCAAGCTTAGAGAAGAAATTCTGGGCAGAAGCAGTCAACACCGCCTGTTATGTGATAAATCGGTCGCCATCAACTGCAATTGAGTTGAAGACACCGATGGAGATGTGGACAGGGAAAGCCAGTAGATTATTCAGACCTCCATATATTTGGGAGCCCAGTGTACGTGATGTACAATACCAAGAAACTACAAAACTAGATCCAAAATCTAGAAGGTGCTTGTTCTTGGGATATGCTGATGGAGTGAAGGGGTATCGCCTGTGGGATCCCACTGCCCACAAGGTTATAATCAGCAGGGATGTTATCTTCACAGAAGATAAAAAGATTGAGGAAGAAATTTACATGCTCCAACCAGAAGGTTTTGAAGAAAAAGAAAAGGAGAACTTGGTTTGCAGGTTAAACAAATCTCTGTACGGTCTAAGCAGGCGCCAAGATGTTGGTACAAGAGATTTGATTCCTTCATTATGAGCCTTGGATACAGCAGACTCCATGCAGACCCTTGCGCATATTTCAAGAGGTTTGGTGAAGGAGAGTTCATTACATTGCTGCTGTATGTAGACGACATGTTGATAGCAGGCCCCAACAATGATCGTATCAATGAATTAAAGGCACAGTTGGCTAGGGAGTTTGAGATGAAGGACTTGGGACCAGCAAACAAGATTCTAGGGATGCAAATTCACCGAGACAGAAATAATAGGAAGATTTGGCTTTCACAGAAGAATTATTTGAAGAAAATCTTGCGAAGGTTCAACATGCAAGATTGTAAGCCAGTTTCTACCCCACTTCCTATTAATTTCAAGTTATCCTCCAGTATGAGTCCTAGCAGTGAAGAAGGAAGGATGGAAATGTCTCGAGTACCGTATGCATCAGCAGTGGGTAGCTTAATGTTCGCAATGATTTGTACACGACCAGACATTGCACAAGCAGTGGGAGTAGTAAGTCGGTACATGGCGAATCCTGGTAAAGAGCACTGGAATGCCGTAAGAGGATCCTAAGATATATTAAGGGTACCTCAGATGTTGCATTATGTTATGGAGGATCAGACTTTGTTGTCAGGGGCTATGTTGATTCAGATTATGCAGGCGATCTGGATAAAAGCAAATCCACAACCGGATATGTGTTTGCACTTGCTAGCGGATCTGTAAGCTGGGTTTCAAAACTACAATCAATTGTGGCGACATCAACAACTGAAGCAGAATATATAGCAGCTACACAAGCTAGTAAAGATGCAATGTGGTTGAAGATGGTGATGGAGGAACTCGGGCACAAACAAGAGACAATTTCTCTTTTTTGTGACAGTCAGAGTGCCGTGCATCTTGCAAGGAATCCAGCCTTTCATTCAAAAACCAAGCATATTCGAGTCCAGTATCACTTCGTTCGTGAGAAAGTGGAAGAGGGCACGATAGATATGCAGAAGATTCATACAAAAGAAAACATAGCAGATTTTTTGACGAAAGCAGTCAGTACTGACAAGTTTATTTGGTGTCGATCCTCTTGTGGCCTGATGGAGACGTAAGCAACATGGAATGACAAGGTAGAAAGAATGGTGTGAAGATCCGATTGATTCTCAATCAAATCTTCAAGTGGGAGATTGTTAAAGCACGTGTTTTACAAGGAGTTGGCCGGTGGTCTTCATTACGGCTAGGCGGTGCCGTAAACGTTGAAGGCGAAGAAGTCAAAAATGGAAGCTTCATCTTTCCACAAAAATGGCTGCCACCAACCTCACCTTCTCCTCTATAAATACCAAGCCTTGGAGAATCATTTCGATCATCCCAAAAAAATCACAGAGAGAAAGGAAGAAGAAGAAGAGAACGTAAGAGAGAATGAGTGGGAAGAAAAAAAAAAAAAAAAACTTTTTCTTTTCATTTCGGGTATATTTCCTTACGGGTATTTGGGATCGGTTGAGAGAGAATTATTTAGAGAGTTTGTTATTTTCTCCTTTTATAACGAGAGAATTATTATTGTTTTCTCCGTTATAATTGAGAGGTTGTAACTCCTATTATTTTCCTCGGAATAAATTCTTCTACCTTGTCCGTGGTTTTTCCCCTTTGGGGTTTTCCACGTTAAATCCGGTGTTCCATTTATTGCACTATTTCTCAAATTATTAGCTGCGACCCTGCTCTATCCGGTCCGATTTCTACAACAAGATCGTCTCAATAGGCCCTTATCACCGTTCGGGTGATAAAGAGCATGAACATCTCAAGATGATCGAGGAGCACAAGAAACTTTATTTGGAGTTATTCGTGTCAGAGACCATGAGGAAGGGCGTCAATCTAAGTGACTTAGTCGATGCAGTCTCAAGAATGGAACAAGAGATAAGAGATTCTTATTCCGAGAATCTTAACCTTAGTTAACAAAAGCTGACCAAGGTGATGATTCTTGATGATTGTTTCATTCTTATGTTGTTCCTTGTGGTGTCAAAGAAGATCAAATACAGAAACCTCAATGATCCAATTTTCACGCTGAGATGGATATTGCCGACTCTTCGAAATTATCTTCTCCTTCTTGAAAACCAGGTTCCTCTCTTTCTACTTAATAAAATTTTAGAGATATCAAAGTTAGCTCCATCCACAAGCTTAAACGAGATGGCCTTCACATTCTTCAACTATTCCATACAAAACCAGAATCCTTTTGGGAGAAACATAAGAATCTTCAGGCAAAACATCTTCTTGATCTCATTCGTAAGACTTTCATACCCATTCCGTCTCCACCAACCACCCAAAAGCAATGCTGCATCAATATTTCAAGTGGTCCTGAGGAAAAGACAAGAGCAAAGACACTCAAAAACACTTGTTTAAGTAAGATGCGTCTTTCAAAGAAGAGCATTGGAGCCCCAACATCACCACCTCCTAGCCCTTTTCTTGGTCCGATTGTCTCAGCCAAGAAACTTCGACTTCGAGGAATAAGATTCAAGCGAAGGGAGAATGTAGATACACCGTTAGACATAAGTTTCAAGAACGGTTTGCTTGAGATACCATTACTAGTCTTTGATGATTTTATGAGCTCTGTTTTAATCAACTGTGTCGCCTTTGAGCAGTTCAACATGACATGCTCAACTGAGATTACAGGCTATGTACTTTTTATGGGTTTCCTGATGAACACGGAAGAGGATACGACCTTCTTAGCCGAGAAAGGGATCATAAAGAACTATTTCGGGACCGGTGAACAAGTTTCTTTGTTCTTCAAGAACATCGGGAAAGACATCTCTATCAGCACTGCTAAGACTTACTTATCAAAGGTGTTTGAGAGAGTGAACGAGTACACTTCAAAAGGATACCATGTACATTGGGCAGGGTTCAAGTACACACATTTCAAAAATCCATGGACATTTTTATCATCTTGTGCTGCTTTGCTGCTTCTTCTTCTTACCATATTCCAAGCCTTCTTTGCAGCCTATGCTTATTTTCGTCCTATCAAGAACATTTGAATGTATGTGACTCCAGTCTCTTTTTCAAGCGGTACTAAAATCTTTTGTGTTTTACCTTTGGTTTGAGAAATTTTATTATCCCCGTTGTTATATGAATCCATGAAAACATTAATTCCTAAGTATTCTTAGAATAAATAAGATTTTTGCATATATCTAGCTTCTCCTACGTGTGTACATCTCTGAAAAATTTTCATTGAACCTCTTTATCTAGAATAAAAATCAAGTTGGGTTAGAATTTTACAGTTTAGAGTGAAAAAGCATAGATAATAGTTAAAAATATTATCTTAAACTAACTTGTATAAATAATAGTTAAAGATATTATCTTAACTAACTCGTTTTTAAGTGAATGCAAAATTATTTTCAAGCAAAATAATTGTTGCAACATTGTGTTACTTAGAGATGGAGTTACATCACTCTAAACGAAAGGCTTCATTTTTTAGACTTCTTTTACGTGGAATCAAATGTGTAACCATCGATTAATCACAGATGATGCTATATATTAAATTAACTTTAAGATGATGCTTTTACTTTTGTAATTTTTCTTATTTGATATTGATTATATTTTGTTTTAAAATAAATGATTTCTGTTAATATTATTTTTTTAGTAATAGCAAAATTAGGATTTAGTTTATTATAAAATTAATTTATTTAATGATATTTCTTTCTTGTTTACTAAATTAATACTGATTTTTAATTGTTTTGAAAGAAACATTATTTGGAAAATCTTCAAATTTTAAAATTAATTAAAAAAATGATATAGCATATTTTTCTTGTTACTTTAAAATAATTTTCCAACACCCTCAAAAATTTATAGCATTATCTTATATACAATATAAGTTGTTTGTGAATAATTTAGGCATATAACCTAAAATTTTAAAATTACGTGTTTTAAATTTGTGTTATCTTATATAGAATATATGTTGTTTGTGAATAATTTAGGCATATAACCTAAAATTTTAAAATTACGTGTTTTAAATTTGTATAGTTATATTATTTAAAAATTTTGCTCTTTGAATTATTTATTATTATAGTAATTATTTTTATATTAATTTCAAAATTTTGTTAGATATTAAGTTAACTTATATATGATTTTTTACTTTTGTAAGTTTACATTATTTGATATTTATTTATATTTTATTTGAAATAAATATTTTTTTGTTAATATTGACTTTTTGAATAGCAAAATGAAAATAGTGATTTGTCATAATATTACTGGTGATTTTAAATTTTACATGGACACCCTCTATGACTTATAGCTCCAATTTTTATATAGTATAGATTATCACAATGACCCAAACTTTTGTGGGCCTTTTCTATCTCTCTAGTAGAGTTTGGTCTTTCAATCTCTCTAGTACAGTTTGGAACTATTTGGTGAAAACAACCAGCTTCAATAAACCACGTTTTTTTAGCGTATGGTTGGTTAGAGTTAAGGCCTTATTAAAAGCGAGTTGTTGGTGGTCAGTGTAGCTGATCTTTATTATGTTTGTCGCGATGGTCCGGTTTTTAATGGCCTTGCCATTAGAGAAAGAAGCGGAAGATACTGTAACAC
>CAJHQP010005358.1:0-46683 GCA_905132765.1 Moricandia arvensis
AGGTATCTTTCTTGGAAAAATTGAGCAAGCCTAAAAATTGGCTCTGTTTTGAGTTGAACAAGTCTCCTCCTACTTTTATAGGTTAGCTTAATACCTTTTGTTTTTCCGAAAGCTAGGTTAGCTCATACTTTCTTACTGGCTTTTCACAAAAGGGCGTCTTTCAGTTCCTTTGTATATACTAGAACCAAGACAGACAATAAGGTTGATCAAATTGTTTTTTCTAAATGTTTTTAGCATCATTAACATTTAGAAAAAATAAGAATTTATGTTTTTGAAGTGTTAAGGACGTAGAAACTTCATTGCAAACTAGTTCCCATGAAATCCAGCTCTCGGTTATGTCTCCTTTTTGACGTGGGCTATAAGGTTCAATCTAACGCACAGATTCTGAGTAAAAACTATATTAATCTCAATATTTTAAGATAAACTATTTGAAAAGATATATCATATAACTGTCCAAAAACTTTTAGGTCAAAATTTAAAGTACTTACAAATTTTGAAAATAATCAGGACTTACAAAAAGTATATATTGGCTAACCGTAAAACTAAAATCACTAACTGTTCGAGAGCTACTATTAGATATCATCTGTTTTTCTTATTCTCATAGGTGTTATCTATATTAAAAAAGGCAATGCATATTCACAAGTTCACAAAAATAGGCAATAACTTGGCATCTATAAATCCTTAAGGTTAGCTCTACAGGTCTCTTAACATGGGACTCTTAGTTTCGTTAAGAGATGTTTCTTAACTTTTAATTAAAAAAACTTAAGAAACGTCTCTTAAATAAGAGATATAAAAAACATCTCTTATTCGAAAAGTGTAAAAAAAAACAGTTAAATCAAGTTAAGAATTTCACCCCTAAAAAATCGGGTTAAACATGGCCTAATAAAGTTCGAAGAGGGTGTGAATCTGTAAGATCCAGCATTCAAACTTTAAATGATAATTTTTGTAAAAGAAATCTCTTTTTTGCTGAATGTGGTGGCACAATGTTAAGGTGTTTCCTGCCTGGTGATATCTGGACACCTATAGAGAATCTTCTGTACCAGTTAATGTGCTTACACCTTTTTTTTATAAGAAAACCCTCAATTAAGCTTTTTGTCTGTCTACAAATCAGATGGTATTATCATTGAAAATTATGCAATATTCTTTAGTCCTAATACACTTTCTCTACTACTATTTCGGATACAGGATGTATAGATAATCATAAAGTTATATATATAATTGGTTCACATGTTTACGAGCGACTATATTAGATAAAATATTTATGTTTCATAACATTAATAAGAGAATGGGACGTGCCATATACCTCTATAAGTAAAAAAAATCCATATACGTTTGTTGTATTTTCACAAATAATTGTTTAGATATCAATTTTTAGTAGTTTTATCATCTAAATTAAGATTTTTTTTTAAAGAAAAGGTCCAAAAAGACCATAGCAGAAAAACTATCGTCATTTGAAGCATTAGTTTTATTCCTTACTAAATTGCAATGACTATAACAAATTTAGGCCGACAGTGATTTATCTTGTAGGAAATTAGAAAATTTATAATATTCATTTGGTGAACACAATAATTTCGTCAGCATCATCATCACTATTGTAAAATATACTAAAATACTTATTAAGTCAACCATTCCGAGTTATATAACCAAGTTAGAGCATATTTAACCCTAAGAACCCTTTATGGGGATCTTAATTCTTTTTTATTGATTTTTTACAAAAAAAATAGAAAAAAATGAATCAATTGCGGACTGTTACGTGTCAGTAAGACCCGCAAACAGTACAAAATTTTCTTAAGAAATGCCCTCTACAGAAAATATGGAAAACTTGATTCTTAAGTTTTTTTTGTAGATTTCACCTCTTATGAACCCACCAAAAAAGTAGAGATAAACATGATCTTATATCCTTTGATGTGGCCATGTCGACATTAACAAATACTAATAAAACGTTAACATGATCTTACGTCTTACAGCTATCCACAAAATAACATTTCTTCTGTCCTTCATTTTTCAACAAAATAAAAATGAAAAGTTATTTAAAAAACAAACTATTGTTTTACGTTTCTAACGTATATTTTCATACTCATTCAGATTTTTTTTTTTTTTTTTTTTGTTAACCCTGGAGGGATCTCAACCCCCAGGGGTCTTAGCCCTCGGCGCGAGGCAGCCCATTTGGTACTATGGGGAATAGATACCCCCAATTGCCTGGCCAAACCTCATGGTGAATCTGAGGGGGGATCGAACCCGCGGCCTCTAGAAACCGTCGGATCTCTCGCACCACTCGACCAATGAAGCTTGGTTAACTCATTCAGATTTACCCTTATTTAAGCTAAAAACTTACAGTCAGACATATATATAGTAAGTGCCTAAGTTGGTATTTTAAAGTAATGCTTTGAAAAAAAAAATTCCATATAGGATATGTCAAAATAATACTTTTACTATCTAATAGAAAATAAGCGACAACACATTTTTATCAAAAACAAACTTTCACATTTAATCTGCTATTTTACATTTCAGATCTAAAATCTTAATTAAATTGATAAACTGAAATGTTTCAAGTAATAGAAATCTTGTGTATATTGTCTACTACGTGATCGAGATTTAATTTCCAAAAACAAATATAAAAATTGTTTTAGTTTTAGGACATTGTAAACGTTTATCCAAACGACCCCGATTAAGTTGTCTTTGCCTAGCTAAACTCAGTTATAATTAAATATAAATGTCTTTTGAGAAACTTCAAAAAGACCACACTATTAAAATGTTTGATTCGTTTCCAAAATGTACGAAGTACTTAACAATTTTATTGTTTATATCTTTTGCAGTGATGTAAGGCATCTTTCACTTGCGATTCAACCTCTTCACATTATCTATTTGTAATCATTTTAGCTTATAATCTTTCATTCATTTTTAAACTAATACGCAAACAAATATACATATTTGTATGCTTATATATATAAGCATACATATAATTTTAAAGCGCTCGATTTTGATGAATAATTTCATCCACAAATGTGTGTTCGTTTGCAATATTCCAATGTGAAAACATGTAAACGGATACATGTAACTCAATAAACTTTGTGGAGTACAGAGAACACACAACAAACATATTTCTTTAAGGTTCAGCAACAATTTATTCGTACGTCACTTCTTACACCTTAGATCTTAAACTATAAAATACGTGGTCATATGGTTTTGTCCCCAGAGTCATAAACAATATTTCTTCTTCTTTTTTTTCTTTGCTATTTAGGATTTGACTTTTTATTGTTATGAGAGAATTTGTGCCGCCCATCAGTCATCATATAGTTAATACTTAATAATTGTTTCTTTTCTTCGCTTTATTTTCAACTAAGTTATTGAATAACTTAACTACGGTTCATTTAACTGGATCAGTACTGTTTTAATATTGTTAAATCTGAGTTTGCTGGTATACTGTCTTTTTTTTTTTTTGAAAAAAGGTTAGCTGGTATACTATCTTAGTTATCTGAAAATCACATCTCGATACTTCTAAATTGGACTAATTAAATACAGCTAGATAAATTTTGGTGATAGTTTGGTTGAGCTTAACTTAAGTTTTTAGCTTTATTTATTTTTAAAACGCTAATTTTAACAAATCACAATGTAGTTTTATTTTTAAAGCTAAAGACTTGCAAATTTTTTTATTTATTCATGTTTTACCTTTTCTTCTTAAACCAATTATTCATTTTTTCTTAGAAATTGTTGTATTTTTTTTACAACTAAATAACACACAAATACAACAATAAATACTACCGACTAAATCTTACAGCTATATTATACATCGGTAATCCAACCAATCATCCTCTGTTTTGTAACTGATAGCTTTGCGTTTGAATATTTGCATGATTCTATTTCACGCAAACAAAAACGATTCTGGATTCCACAAACTATCTTGATGTTGTATTTCAATTTCATATTTAGCGGTAAATATCTAAATATAAGTATAAGTATTTCACTCAGTAAGAATTTTTGCTGTTTTTTTAAGTATTTCACTCAGTAAGAATTTGTGCTGTTTTTTTTTCAAAATTAAAAATCTCGCAGACGATCAAATTGATACGGATGTCATTGTGCTTGTGTTTTGCAAAGGCACAGCACCATTATTCATTTTAATAATTTGTCAAAAAAATTGTAATCTTATAAAAAATCCAATCAAACATATGCAATATATTTGCAGAGATATTTGACTGGAGGTTCTCTTAAAAACCTTAAGAAAACTTGGTTAAAATCACTTTAACAATCCTTGAAATTATTATGAATTTCGTTTGTATATGCAAGTGTGTACAATCATTTATTGGGGGAGGTTGTTTGTTTAATAGTATATATCATACTGTCTAGTTGTGATATATTGTAATGTTAAATTATATTTCTTTACCCAAATCACATTGTTAGATTTGGACTTATTGAAAAACAAAATGGTGTGATTTATTTGTAAAACCAAATTTAAATTTGACATCAGAGCGAAAAAATATAGTAGTTGTTTCACCCTTTTGTGACAAGTGGATGTCGTCCATACTATCCAAATGAGTCATATATTTATCCCAAACACTTTGTTAACCAATTTCGTAAGGATGAAATTATAGTCGATAATTTTAACATAATTCTCTTTATAATAATAAGAAAACAGTCCAAAACATATATTTATACAATTGTTTAACATTCTATTATTGAACAAGTTGTCATTCCAATGTTTAGTCAACCATGGCCTTTGGGATCCTCCGAAGGATTCATACCAAATTATTTAATTCGATACTCTTCTTCTTCTTCTTCATGATTCAATCAATCTGTTTATAAAATTGAATCTGAATTTTTTTCTTCATTCGTCACCTGCTAGAATATTAATATTACATAGTTATTATTAAATGATTAAGTTTGTCAATGTTACACATTAGACCCTACAGTTTATTTAAATTATCTACAAAGTTAACACAATATTGTGCTAACACAAGTTTGTCAAAGTTTGACGTTGCCTTGAGGCTGCAGGTTCGAATCTTGATGTAAAACTGTTGGTAACAAATTATGACAATCACAGCAGATCATGTATGCAGCATTGAAAAGGGAATTTTTTTTAATTATACTACAAGTTTGATATCACTTTTAAATTTACCATTAATGAATGACTATTTTCACATATGTCTAAATTTGTAATAAAATAATACTAAGTTAGTTTTTAAATATTTATAGAACATTTATAAATTCAATCTTAACTCTTTAATATTAAACCCTAAACAATAATCCTAAAATCTAAACCCAAATATTAGTATATTTTTGAATGGAGTATTTTGAAAAGTGGTATTTAACTTGTAATATTTTTAACAAATTTTCTTAAAAAATTCACTTGGTTAACAACGACTCATTTGGAGGAGAGGTTTAGTTTTTTTTTTCTTCCCAAAGTTGAGTCTTTTGTAAATTAAAAAGGAAATAAAAACCATTGATCCCACTTCTGTATACTGACTGAATTATACGACCCTTACAAACTGTAATCGTCGTTCTAGTAATATAGAAAAAAAATTGCATTACATAATAACGTTTTTATCATTTATCGTGCCAAGTTAGATAAATTAAGTAAAACTTAAGGTAATGTTATGTAAATAAAAAAAGTTATATATAGTTCGTGCCAATATTAATATATATTCAGCCTCTTCAAATGACCAAGTCAACGCTGGGGGAGAATCTCTGGTGGTCCCACAACTCTCACGTGCCAAAGGAAAACTGGCCCATATAAGCAAAGCCAGTTCCGCCCAAAAATTACGATCCATCCATTTTTACGTTTAAGATTATCTTATACTATATTTTTATTGATTTATGTTTCTTTTCTTTTCCAGATGGTGTATTTAATTCAATAGAAGATAATAATGTTGGGTTCACCACTTGTTTTTGGATGGGACTACTCGTTTTCACTTGTCACTTTTGATGGCACTTTTCCGCTATTCTTGGATGTATACTAATTAACAAAATTTACGTATGCATAGCAATATGAACACAAAAAGAGCTTGTTATGGGTGGTTTGAAAATTTTACCGATTCCTTTATCATGATGGGAGATCGGGAAGACATAACTAGTGCCTAACGTTTTTTTGTATGTCCTAACCAAAAAAAGATATCTAAAATATGTTTGTTTTTTTGGTTTGGAAGTACAAAATACGTAAAAAGAAGCACAAAATACGTAAAAAATGCAAAACAATAAAATAAATAAACAAGTCGGCTCATCTAATTTAGATAGATTTGAAACCAGAAATCGATTTATCTAATATCAACAACATGTCTTTTTATGTTTTATCTAATATCATATAATAATATAAATCATATTAAAATTTAAATTAATTCAATTTCAGTAAAATGAACGTAACTTTATCAAATAAATACATAGTGATATTAGTCAATGTTATTATAAATATTTCACTATAGTTAATCAAAATCGTGTAAAATTATTTGTTGATACAAAATTCACATTTTTAAAATAATTATCATTTAATAATACATTTCAATATCTTTATTAATAAAAATTCTATAATCAAGGATAAAAATTCTGATAAATATTATTATTATCAAAATAATTATAAATACATATAGATACTAACAAAAACCTTTAATATAAAACTAAATAAAAGTATGCCTTTTAAAGTTATGTGCTCCAAGAGGCCGCTTGGAAAACTTGTCCTTTGGGTCGGTCCTTCATGACACGTACACTGAATCTACAATCTTCTTCTTTTTTTGAATTTCATATTGAAGTTAAAATTTATTGATTAGTTTCAGAGACTAATATAAACTAATGTATATTTAGTAACTGTTCATAACATAGTTTCTTGCATTTTCTTGGAGATTGACTTGTTTTTATTAATATTTTTTATTAATATGGATGTATCTCAAATATGTGACAGAGTTCAAACTCATCCTCAAAAAAATGTGCAATTTACAGATGTTTTTTAGATATTTAAATGAGCCATAAACAATACAATCATATTCACGTAACCACACTATAAAGTATAGTGAATATCTTCGAATCCATATTGTTCATCAACCCAAATCTCAGCTGCCACTAAACCATTGAAGCCATATTAGAAACTGTATTAGAACCGTTGAATAGAAACTTTTGAATAGACTTGAAGACTGATTAACAAAACCAGTTAATTTACTTTCACTTACCAATTTTGAGATGACTGAATTATTTTATTCTTGCATTGGTGCTAAAATATGTATTGTTCTCCGTTGTTTTTTATGCTCTTATTTTGTCAAGAAATAATGAGAACCGTTGAAGTTGTAAGGGTCCTAATTAGAACAACAAATAAACTATTTAGTTCATGAAAGTCATCAATAGTCTAATAAAACACTTTATATTAATTTATTTACTTATAATGGTGCAGCATAACTCCTTTTAGTGGCGTCTAAGAAGCATACATTTTGAGCCATTAAATCTCAAGCTCGACTTTCCCATTAACACAAAAGAAGAAAGTTGGTACACTAATGCAATCATACCAATTATGCAAATCTTTGGTTTCAAAGTTGTAACAAGTACCTAAGTTTAAAAAAAAAACAAATACCTAAGTTAACTTTATTGACTTTTGATATGATGATTTGACAGATTTTATACCATTTTATATAATTCCCATATACTAAATGATAAAAGTATAATTTGAAAATGTATAAGGTTTTCTGAAAGTTCTTTCATGTAGTTTTATTTTGTTGACCTTTTTTGATTATAATCGTTTATTTACATGAGAAATTGAAAAAATAAACTTGCAAATGAGTCTCAATTGAGAAAAAAAACGCAATATTATGATTTTGAAAACAAAATATTAATCATATAGCATTAGACTGCAGAAGAAAAATATATACTAATCAGCCTTTACTCTTTTATAAAATCTACCACCACTTTTCCTCTACAGAAAACCAATAACAACCCACAAATTTTCAAATAACGAAACACAAACTACAGTAGAATAATTTAATATTATCTTAAGTTCACTTTTGGTTATGTGATCTGGGAACAACAAAATGGGTTTACAAATAGATATGCGCCTCGACAGTAATGCAAATCAACAATAATGCAATGTTATTTCAAACGAAAAACATTAATGAAAATGCATTTTAACGCCTCGACCAACTATTTGAATTATTATCTACAACTCAGCCATAAAAACAAAAAGGAAAATGGTATGAAAAGCAAATATAACATATATTTTCTATGAAAATAAATATAAAACATATATTTTCTTTGAAATAAACAATAACGTTTCCTTTTTTTACATGTATTACCTCATTTTGTAAGAAGCATAAAAATGGCTCATGATGGTGGGTGTAATTGATGCGCGCCATTGAGTCACTGACAAAATGACAAACGACTTTGAACTTAAAAAGTTCATACCCACAGTTCCTAAGTCAGTGGAAGTGGTAATATTTGTCTTTGCTCTCTCTCTCTCACAGTTTTTCTTTCTACATATGATTATATTTACAATTTTTTTCCTATGATAATTCTCTCCCCAATCAAACAACACTCATCAGTCACACATGTGTCACTTTTTTCTTCATTTTTTTTATATTTTTATAACGAACTCCAAACAAAATAAAAGAAAATAAGCTTTTTAAAATCAGGAAGCTTCCCACTATATATATAGAGGTATCAAGACTCCAAAGATGAACACCTTTGAGACCACAAAAGAAACCAAAAGCTCTAAAACAAAACAGCCTTTTCACTTTGCTTGTAATTGACCAAACAACCAGTGTCCCCATAAGAACATAAGTTCCAAAAAACAAATCTGCAAAAAATCTTCCACCTATCTTCAAGTTATGTCTCTTCCTGAAACTAAATCTCAAACCCTTCTGGATGCTTGGGACTTCCAAGGCCGCCCCGCCGACCGCTCCAAGACCGGTGGATGGGCCAGCGCCGCCATGATTCTCTGTAAGTATAACCACATACAATTAAATTTGTTGAGAAAAATCTACCAACTATATATATGCATAAAACATAGGAAATGAACATTTATGGCCGTTTAGTACGTTATATGTTTATTCTAATTGTGTTGGAGTTTTTTTTTTAATTCTTGCTTGATGTATCTAACTTCTTGTTAAAAAATATTTGAAGGTATCGAGGCGGTGGAGAGGCTGACGACGTTAGGTATCGGCGTTAATCTGGTGACGTATTTGACTGGAACCATGCATTTAGGCAATGCAACGGCAGCTAATACCGTCACCAACTTCCTCGGAACTTCGTTCATGCTCTGTCTCCTCGGTGGCTTCATAGCCGACACCTTTCTAGGAAGGTTTGTACATAATTTTAAATACAATCATTAGTTTTTTTTTAAGCTCATGTTGATTGAGTTTATTAATTTTGTTTCATGTAGGTACCTAACGATTGCTATATTCGCCGCTATCCAAGCCACGGTAAGGATGGACCTTACAAGTCCCTTTCGCTTTGCTAAAAATCATAACCAAGAAAATCAAGAAATTTATAAATATTGACTTGTCTAATAATCGATCAAAACAGTAAACGACATAAGTCTTTATTTTTGCTAAATTTTTAATTTTTTATGTGATGACTTTTGACTATTAGGGTGTTTCAATCTTAACCCTCTCAACTATCATACCGGGACTGAGACCACCAAGATGCGATCCAACGACGTCGTCTCATTGTGTACAAGCGAGTGGAATACAACTAACGGTCCTATACTTAGCCTTATACCTCACGGCCCTAGGAACCGGTGGAGTAAAGGCAAGCGTGTCCGGTTTCGGGTCAGACCAGTTCGATGAGACCGAACCGAAAGAACGGTCTCAAATGACATATTTCTTCAACCGGTTCTTCTTTTGTATCAACGTTGGCTCTCTTTGTGCCGTGACGGTCCTTGTCTACATACAAGACGATGTTGGACGCAAATGGGGCTATGGCATTTGCGCGTTGGCAATCGTGCTTTCACTAAGCATTTTCTTGGCCGGCACCAACCGCTACCGTTTCAAGAAGTTGATCGGTAGCCCTATGACGCAAGTTGCGACGGTTCTTGTGGCGGCGTGGAGGAATAGGCGGCTCGAGTTGCCGTCCGACCCGTCGTTTCTATACGACTTGGACGATGTTATTGCGGCTGAAGGTTCGATGAAGAGTAAACAAAAGTTGCCGCATACCAATCAGTTCCGGTACGTTCACTATCATCTCATTAACCCTATTCTTTTTATTAAATTTTAAACATAATCCTAAAAAGAAGCATATACCACGTAAGATTCCTAAAGGTGAAAATAGTTTTAAGATTCAAATTTGACAATATTTATATAGTTTTATTAAAATTTAGTGTCAAATAATTGAGATGTGGGTTAACTGAACGTGATAGTATAGACTTGAGAAATGTGAAACTAAAACTGGGGGATTTGTGGATAGGAAATAACTCAAAAAAGCTTGTGTCCTTCAATTTAAAGGGGCCACACATATTTTCATTATATGCCTACTTGGCATTAGAATCCAGTTAAAAAGGCTTGAATGTTTTTTTTTTATTATGGGGAAATAAATATTATCATAATAATATCATCACTCGACCATACAACGAAACTGGTCCAGGACATGAGTTTACAGCTAATTACAATATTTTTGGATTTTTTCCTTATAGTTGTATATGTGTGTGTACCTAAGTTAATTAGATAGCACGTCAAGTTCAATACATACAGTTACAAAATAAGAGAAGTCATTAGGGATATGCAAGTGGGGTAGTATTCTAAATCTTTACTATTTAAAAAAAAAAAAAAAAAAAATCTTAGAAAGTTTCACACCCTTTGTTGAATTATTTGGTCACTACAAAAAGAGAGTAGCTTTAGCCACAAGTTGTGGTGACATCATATTAATTTGTTCAAGAAAAATCATATTAATTTGTTTTGTTTTGTGAGTATACTATTATGTTTTCAATAGATTCTGCTGCTTTAAAGCTTAAATACATGCACATATATACATATATACCTAACTCGTGATTCTTTCCCCCGTAAGTACAGTATCTTTTTATTTTCTTTTCTGCCAACCAAGTACAGTATCTTTTATTCATCAATCCCTATGCATGCAGTGGCTGAAGCAGTAAGTTCTTTTACATGGGTCAGTTTGATAACAAATGTTTTTTAGTAGTGTCAGTAAGCTAATTATTTAAGATTTTTCTTTACAAAATAGTGGGAGTTTTTCTTTTTCACATGGGTCATATGACCACCCTGGTACTATGCCGACTCTGCCACTGTATACATGCCTACGTAATCACACAAGATTCCAAAGGAATCAAATTACTTTTAGTTCTATACAGTTTATGAAGAATCTTTTTACTATCTCTAGATATTTTTGAGTTTCTCCTAGTTTTGGAATAATAAAGAAAAGAAACGACAAGTTAGGGAGACATTGTTTTGTCTTGTAGCAAGAACGATCACGTTTCGTGTCGTAAGACCTCCACTACTTTAACACACCTCGACCGGGCCAGACCCCACGTTAGGCTTCAGAATCCTATGGTCACGTGCTTTGCGTGCCCTTTACTTCATTCATTTTGTCTATTTTTGGGTATTTCTAAGTTAAGTTTACTGAAAATTTTAGAATATTTTTACCATTATACATTTTCGTTATTTAAAAGGAAATTTATCATTTACTTAAAAAGCAATTTTTATATATGTGCATTTTGTTTCTGGCGAGATAAGTAGATTGTCACGAAAAGAATTCACACAATGTTTTAAAACTCGGTTTAGGTAGTGTTTAGACGTCTGTCTAGGTGGTGAATCTATCCAAAATCAAATGATTTTTAAAAATCCAACTTTTATGATTCAAATTGATTTATACTTTAAACCGTTCAAACTAATCAGTTCAAAAGAGTTTAAATCGAAATTAATCCAAATCTATTAAATTAAACAATAAGCATTTTTTATACTAAAAATCTTGTTATCTTTTAACAATTTTTTGGAACATTGATTTTACTTAACTAGGTATATCTAGAAGTCCAGATTCTTGACTGTTGATACGATGCTTTAAAAGATATGTTAAGAAGAACACACAAAATACATAAAATAACTGTAATAATAATGAAATCTACTAAATCGTTTTATTTAGACCTAATTTTAATCCAACAACTCATTCCCTGTTATGTTTCTAACATATCACTTTTGATGCCACAGTTCTTTAGACAAGGCAGCAATAAAGGACCAAGAAATGGCAATGACCCAAAATGTATACAACAAATGGACACTTTCAACTGTAACCGATGTCGAGGAAGTGAAACAAATCTTACGGATGTTACCAATTTGGGCAACATGCATCCTCTTTTGGACCGTACATGCCCAATTAACGACACTATCCGTAGCACAATCCGAGACCATGGACCGTCACATTGGGAGCTTTGAGATCCCTCCAGCCGCAATGGCCGTGTTTTATATTGGTGGTCTCCTCCTAACCACCGCCCTCTACGACCGTCTCGCCATTCCCCTATGCAAAAAGCTATTCAACTACCCACACGGTCTAAGACCTCTTCAACGCATTGGTTTGGGTCTCTTACTTGCAGCCATGGGTATGGCCGTAGCTGCTTTGGTAGAGATCAAACGTCTTAGAACCGCACATGCACACGGTCCAACCGTCAAAACGCTTCCTCTAGGGTTTTCTCTACTCATCCCACAGTACCTTATTGTCGGTATCGGTGAGGCCTAGATCTACACAGGACAGTTAGATTTTTTCTTGAGAGAGTGTCCTAAAGGTATGAAAACAATGAGCACGGGTTTGTTATTGAGCACATTGGCTTTAGGGTTTTTCTTCAGCTCGGTTCTTGTAACCATCGTTGAGAAAGTCACCGATAAAGCTCACCCGTGGATCGCTGATGATCTCAACAAGGGCCGTCTATACAATTTCTATTGGCTTGTGGCTGTGATTGTTGCCTTGAACTTCCTCGTTTTCCTTGTTTTCTCCAAGTGGTACGTCTACAAGGAGAAGAGACTAGCTGACCTTGGGATTGAGATGGAAGATGAGCCGGACATTCCCATGGGTCATTGATATAATGATGATGAATGTTGGTTTCTATGTTGATATGTATGAATTTGATTTTGAATTTTGTGGTATATTTTATGATGTTTTTTGTCAGATACCTTTTGTTTCTAAGTACAAATAACGGACCGATATGGGACAAAAAGGTTAAAGTTTCCCATTTGGTTCTGTATAAAAGCAGAAATTGTAAAATTTCTAAGATTTAACGCATTAACGTCTTTTTGTTCAAATTTCAAGTTGTCTGATTCTTTCAACTAGTCTTTTTGGTAACTTGGTGATTACTGTTCGAGTGAGATGAATTATTAGGGAGATAGTCCAAAAATATTATTAAAACCCTGTGACAATGATCAAACATCATTTATTATGGTTCCTTATCATACAATAGTTAATTTTATATGATATTTCAACTATGCTGACGATGTGATAAGAATTATTGGGGTTACATACGGCCAGTGTGTGCTATACGGATACATATATATTACTAAATATTACAATGACTACTTTGTAATCATGGAAATATAATTTCTTTCATATGCAACATAGAATGAGCTAGCTGGTTATAGTTTTGGTTTACAACGCTTAATTAGTGGCGCTATTTTATTATAGTGAAAGCATTATAAAAATATTAGCAGTTAAGTTTTAAAGAGTTATATATTTTTCATATAAATAAAGCACTATATATGTATATATTTTAAAGAGAAAATCATATTCAATTAGCACAAAGTCACATTCAATATCTAGATCTTTTCCCCCTAAAAAGATCAACAAGTATAATCTTCTTTTATTTTCTTTAATCTACAGTTTTTTTTCTGATAAAAATCTACAGTTTATTGTTGTGAGAAGTTAAGCAAATAAATCCACTATTGTTATCTTTTTTCGACAAATCATTGGCTAGAATTACTTGCAAACTGGCTTGATGTCCCTAAAAGATAGACCCATCATGCATTTGTTACATAATCACAGAGGGATAAATGTCTGGAACCTTGTTCTGTGCACGTTTGTTTGTCTCCCAACTCGAATCTAGTTATCAGATACAAAATGATATTCTAATATTATGATTTCTCAATATACCCACCCAATCATGTAGTTATATATATATAACCTTTTTACTATAATTCCCTTTTATAATAAAATAATTCAGAAGTACGAAATGATCATTAGCAACATAAAAAGATGGATTTGTGCATGAGAAATATAAATTTTAAACATTCAAATGAATTGATAAAACAATCTCAAATTGGTTTATTGAGTCAAATATTATTTGCTCAGCACTTGTAATAAAACGAAACAAAATATCCGATTCAGTCTCTTGCTAATTAGTGCTTAGTCCATTAAAATGATCAAATTTCCCTGTATAATTAACATAATAATTTTTAAAAATTTGGTGAGAAATACAACAAAAAATCAATGAAATAAAGTACTCATACGTAAACAAACGATTCATTAATTATTTGAAACATACATACATATGGAAACTCTAAACCCAAAGTGGCAGAATCAAAAGGCCCAGTTAGAACACTTAACCTGAAACTTCAAACCTAAACTAACCCATATTGATGTTAAGTTGGCAGCAAGTTAAAAACGACAATTTGAAAACGCAATTATGAGAAATTAGAGGCCTCTTAGTAGAAATGGGCCATGGACTATAAATTATCAGTATATGTTGGATTACAAACTATTGTATGTTCCAAGATTCCAACACCAGAGAACACATTCAAGTTTATTATTAAGTCACAAACCATGTAGCAACTTCAGTAACATTTTAAGAGATCAAGAAACAGATTATCACTGGCTCACTAGCTTTTTCCACATGCAATAATCAATGTCACAAGTTAAATAAAAAGGAGACTGTTAAATGATTACACAATGAAACAACTGTATAACAGAATATAAAACTCATTCATGTTTTCGCCTTCTTTGACCAACGTACCCACTGTGAAACTGAACGTTTGTTCCTTGTGTTTGCTCCAAGATTGACATCTCTTGTAATGCCCTGCATCTTCTTGTACTCTCTTGATCTCAAAACCGCTTCCAAGATGTTCATGTCTTCGCGTATCTCGTGCCTAGAGAGTGATGTTAAGCACGGGAGTATCTCCTTCTGAAAGTTCTTCATTCTCCTCCCTCTTCTCAGCTTAAGTCCAAACTCTTTGTTGTTGTCTCTTGTGATGTTATTGAGCTTATCCAAAGCCATTGATGACACGCAGAACTCTTCTTCCGTGTTGGTTTCTCTTATTCCTAATGTGTGTAGCTCATATGAATCACATGAGCAACATCTCGGCTCCACGTTACCCTTCTCGGGCTTTTCTTGAAAATCTTGATTTTGATATGAAACTGATGATATGTGGACTAATGATTCAGCTGCCATTTGCATAACTTCAGAGAACTCTTCCTCCTCGTCATTACAACGTTCGTTCTCTGGTAAGACAGGAAACTCAAGCCTGGTACGGCAAGAAAGATCCAGTGGTCGAGGAGAGGAACCTCTTCTTAAGTTGTGTTCATTGGTGCAGCAAGAAGTATATGAAGCTGGAGATGATGTACCATCTTTCTCATGGACGTTTTGGCATTTAGGAGAGCAAAGAGGCGTAGGATCATCATCTACTCCACTCTTCTCGCAGCTTGTTTCTGTATCTTCTATGTAAGGACTGTTGAGATCTTGTAAGAAGCAGTAATGAGGCTCGGACACCAACTCATCATCCGGGGTTCTATTAAGATCTAGTAAACCTGCACTACCATCCTCCACAAGGGTTTGATCCACTACCTTAAGAACGTTTGAGCTGAACTGATCAGCTAAGAATGACGGTTCTGTTTCAGTATATCTCACAGAAACATAGTCAACAGAATCTGCATCCTCTGTTGTGGGAAGCTCTTCAAGATCAATAACAATTTTTGGGTTCCTCTTGCCACTCGCCAATGCTTCTCTCTCCTTAAACCCTGAATCAAATCCCATATCTACCGTACTATAAGTGAAGTGATCTGCAGGAAGCTGAAGATCGATACCTTTGATCCTCATACATCCATCACCGGAATAGGATGCCTCTCTTTTCACCGGATACACCTGAAATGAAAATCATGTCAATTACCATTTCTTTTATGAAATACCAGGAGGTTCAGACCAAATCTCTCCAGACTTGAAACCACAACATGTAATATTGGTTTTGTCCTAACGGTCACTCGAACTGGGGTCTCTGACACAATGGTCCGAGTCCTTTCCAATTACCATTTTCTTAGTAACCATAAATCCAAAAAAGGTCAAAAACTTTTGACTAACCAAGAATCTGATTAAGCTATAATCTTTTTTTTTACCTGTCTCCCAAACAGAGTAACTGTAGTACTGATTGGATTCTGATTAGAAGTCTCTTTATATGATACAACATGTTTATGTGACAACACTTGTTCTTTGGACAAACCGAAGAAATACATGGCCCCTTTGTCCCTACACCCCATGCAAAATGAGATGATCAATATCTTAAATCAAACTATTAACAGGATCAACATTGAATTTACAACACATTTAGAAACCAACAAAGAAAATTAGCTTATACTAAAGCGTACACAGAACTTCCATGGAAGCTTATTCCATAAGAAGTTTGAATCAAGAACAAGATCAAAACTATGAAAGTAGAACAACAAGAGCAATGTTCATAAACTGGACCATTATCAGACACAAAACCACATTTAAATCTTAAGAAAAGGAAAAAAATATCAGAACTTTTATCCTGTTCCTAAATAATCCAGTTTTTCCATAAGGTTTAAATATAAAAAACCTCTAATAAACCTTCCTAAATAAATATGGTTATATTGATCATTAACACAAACATTAAAAAGATTCCATAAACAGCTTTAGAAGATTATATGATTTAAAGAAAATATCTAAAAACATGCAAATAAGTAGTAATGCTATAATAAAAGATACCATAAACGCTTTACATAAGGGAAAAGCAGCAGCTTCATGACGAACAAAAAATACAGTTTCAGTCAAAAAAAATACAGTACACCTTAACTATTAAAATAAGAATCTAATGATCAATGAGTTTATTTCCTTAAAATAAATAATTACCCGTAAAAAAAGAGCTTGAAGCTTTCCAATGGTAACAGATCTGAGAGACGAGAAGAAAAAGAAGAAAGAAACAAAAATATGTCAAGAAGAAGTGGTCAGATTCCAATGGTTATTGTCTCCGTCAACATAGATAGATAGATAGATTATACATACACACATATAACGTGTATCTGTAACTATCACATAAAACTTTTATAAAAAATAAATTTTCAGATCATGAGGAGCTAAAGAGAAAGAGAGTGGGGACTCTCTCTCAAAAAAAAATCAGAGATAGAGAGATGAGGGATGTTAGTGGTTACTATGGAAGATAAATGATGTTTATTGGCAGCCCGGATTGGTTGCTTTTTATTTTTTTAGAAAAAATAAAAAAAAAAAGAAAAAAAATAAACACCTCTCTAAGCACCCCGGATAAAGATGATGTAAGAACTGATATTTAACAAAAATAATATTAAAAAAAGTTAAATTATGTTAAGAATCTCATACTAAGAAATCTAGGATAAACATAATCTAAAAGAGAACTATATTTATTTGAGCTTTTATACTAAAAATATTCTAAAATAGACATTAATTTTTTTTCGCCAAAATAGTTTTTAAAAGGAATAATAATTAAAATAGACTTTATTAAATTGTGTATATATATATTTATAATCTAGACTTAGTTTAAAGTTATAGGATCAAATTTTGAAAATAAACTTAAAAATTAAAAAAAATAAAAAGTATTAAAAATTTTAAATAAAAATCTATTTCAGTCATTTTTAAAAGTATTTTTGTGACAAATATTTAAAAATCGCTATTTAAAATATTTGTCCATTTATATTTATCTTTTTCTTAGATTTTTATTAAACTTTTTTGTTTAGTTTGGTTATTATGGACCTAAGATTTTATTAGGTTTGTTTATTCCTTACTTTTTTTCCGTCTAATTATGATCGAATGGGATCTGTTAAAGTCATTTAGTGACAACTGATGATAATAGTAGCAATCCTTTTTTTATTTTGTCTGCTGTCCATTTAAGATTAGATGCTGGTCAGACGAGCCGATTTTCTAAAGAACACTTTTGTCTGTCCGTGTCTGATCCATATGAAAAATATATAGTTTCTTGTTTTTGGTTCACTCGCTAATGAGTCTGTCCGACCGTTTCTACTTCAAAGAATATGAATGAGACTCACATCTTCGAAGTCCGTCTGTATCAATCCTTTTTAAAGTAGAGATAAAAGTGAAATGATTGGTAAGAAAATAAAAGTAAAATGAGAAAAAATAATTATTAAAAATAAGAGTTTTTGTTGCAGCTGTCGTGCAGTGGAGATTTTGGTCAGATCTATGCGAGTTGAGGAAAGAGGACCAAACATAGTTTTTGAGTCAGTAGATGAGGTTTTTGTAGCCCCCAGTTTCCAGCTTTTGCCATCTATAGAATATTTATTGCAAAACCTTCTTTTTGAACTATTTATTGTAAATCCCCCACCCTACAATTTATTGATATCATCATCATAAATTATTTAGGAACCAATAGAAAGGAATTTTCTTTCATTTATAAATGAATTATAAGCGTCTTGTTTTGCGGATCTTTTAAAAATTAGTATTACAAACGTGTACGTACTTGTTTAGGGTTTTTACATTTTTGTGGGTATCATGATAAATATCAATTTGAGTTTTTGGTTTAACAGATATCAGGACCTATAATTACTTATAAGATTGTAGTTTTATAAGATTGTATTATACCACAAAATGTTAAATTAAGAAAATAATATAAAATCTTTATAAGAACTATAACTTTTTTTTTAAAAAATGTTAATTAATTTAAATTTTATGTGAATTTAATTTAATTTTATATTATATATAAAATATAAAATTTTAAAATAAACTTGCATATTTTCAGATTTTTTTGTATTGAATAAAGTGAATGAAATATTTGTAAATATTCATACATATTTGTATATTTATATTATTCTGAAGAAAAAAAAATCAGATATATGTGAAGTGCGAACAAATCATAAATAATAAAAATCATAACACTATTCACTCAGTGTCCATCCCTATTTGTTGATCGTCTACTGAACGTTGATAGGAGGAACCATATATTATCGCCACCAAGAAAGGTTGTGACGCTAATATTTTTTAACGTAGTGAGCACTTAAATGAGATCTCAAGTTAATAATGAACAACCATTTAACCGTTTCAACAAGTTTATAGTTCACTTGAAATATACTAATACCAAATAGAGAGTGTAACCGAAATCTATTTTTTTGGAATAAAATCTTTACGAATGTTTAATTCTCTTACATTCCAAATCTTTTTTTATCAGTTACAATAAAAAATGGAAAAGACTATTCTATTTCATTCCATATCATTGCAGAATTCTTTTTTTAACTTTTATTTATAAAATTATTCCAAATCAAAAACGTTTTGAAACAATAAATGTTGATTTCATTCCTTTAAAGTCCAGAAATAATAATTCATGTCATTCCATATATTACATATTCATTTGTTTGTCAACAGTTACATCGAGAATATATTTTGAAGTTTTCATGTATATAAAATTTTAATTATAAATATATTAATTTGTATTATTCACAATTTTATTCGATTAAAAGTTAATAAACAAAATTATTTTTTGAACTTTATAATTTAGCACGATTACCTTATTAAAAAGTATAATGAAAATGTAAAGATCTATTTTTTAAAAAAAAAATCCTTGTAAAACATGAATCATTTAAAAAAGGAAATATTAGTATTTACCATAACTTTATTGTCACCATTCATCAACATGCCTTATGGTGTTTTCTCTTGTCACCATTCATCAACATGCATTATAAAAACTCATTTCTGATAAATGATTGCTACCTCACACGATTGGAGCCTAACAAATTTTTTTAACCAAACAATAATGGCACCTTCTTGCAGCCCAGTCAACTCACTCCACGTGGCAGTGATCGGAGCAGGAGCCGCCGGGCTCGTAGCCGCACGTGAGCTACGCCGCGAGTCACACTCCGTCGTCGTTTTCGATCGCGGAACAGAAGTGGGAGGTCTCTGGGTATACACACCTCAAAGCGAACCGGACCCGCTTAGTCTCGATCCAAACCGAACCGTGGTCCACTCTAGCGTCTACGACTCGCTTCGGACCAATCTCCCAAGAGAGTGTATGGGTTACAGCGACTTCCCTTTCGTGCCCCGACCAGAACACGACGAGTCTAGAGACCCGAGAAGGTATCCTAACCACAGGGAAGTCTTGGCCTATCTTCAAGACTTTGCTAGAGAGTTTAAACTCGTGGAGATGGTGAGGTTCGAGACAGAAGTGGTTCTTGTCGAGCAGGATGGTCGGAAGTGGAAGATCCGATCAAGAAACTCTGATGGGGTGTTCAGAGATGAGATCTTTGACTCTGTTGTCGTGTGTAATGGACACTATACAGAGCCACGTGTTGCTCAAGTTCCTGGTAACTGAGTCTCAGTCTTTCGTTGACTTTTGAAGTAATACATGTTTGACTTATGTGAAATGGTTTTGAGTGTTTTTAGGTATAGATCTATGGCCAGGGAAGCAGCTTCATAGTCACAACTATAGAGTTCCTGATCCGTTTAAAGACCAGGTAGGTTCTTACACAACTTATGAACTCTTTACTGATTGATTTATTGGCCTAACATGTTTTAAAAGGTGGTGGTAGTGATAGGTAACTTTGCAAGTGGATCAGATATCAGCAGGGACATAACAGGAGTGGCGAAAGAAGTCCATATCGCGGCTAGGTCGCAACCATCTGAGACATATGAGAAGCTTCCTGGGGCCGACAATCTATGGCTTCACCCTATGGTAAACAAAATGAAATAAAAACATTTTCATATCCAATGTTCAAGAAATCGTTACTATAAAATTATTTACTAGGATGCTTAGAACGATTTAAAAAAAAATCGGTCTAGAAAAATCGTTTCGTTTAGTTCTGATTTGTCGACTAGGCACTGTCTAAACCGATTTTTTAGAACAGTAATCATATTATAAGTGTTTACATGTTTGTGCAGATAGAAAGGGCACACAAAGATGGTTCGATTGTTTTCAAGAATGGTAAAGTTGTACAAGCAGATACTATTGTTCATTGCACCGGTTACATATATCACTTCCCATTCCTTAATACCAATGGATATATCACCATTGAGGATAACTGTGTTGGACCTCTTTACAAACATGTGTTTCCTCCTGCACTTGCTCCAGGGCTTTCCTTCATCGGTCTACCATGGATGGTTAAGTCTCTCTCATTCATTCTACTTCTTTGTTGGACTAATCATTCATCACCTAATCAGAATTTTCTTTCATGAATCAGACATTGCTATTCACTATGTTTGAGCTTCAAAGCAAGTGGGTGGCTGCAGTTCTGTCCGGTCGGGTCACACTTCCTTCAGAAGACAAAATGATGGAAGACATTAACGCCCTCTATGCAAAGCGTGATGCTAACGGGTTTCCCAAGAGATACACGCATAGGCTTGGTGCATCTCAGGCTGATTACCTCAACTGGATAGCTGATCAGGTTGGTGAACCACCTGTTGAACAATGGAGAAACCAGGAACTAGAAGGCGGCTATGTAAGACTTGGCACACAACCAGATACGTTCCGTGATAAGTGGGATGATGATCATCTCATTGTTGAGGCTTATGAGGATTTCTTGAGACGGAAGCTGATCAGTGTTATTCCCTCTCACATATTGGGGTGATGATGCCTTTACCAAAATGATTGATCTATCTAAGTGTTGTTCATGTGATGTTGAACTTCACCATTTTCATTGTCTTTATACTTATTATTTTGAAACAAAACAATGTTTTACACGGATTGAATAAAAGCACTAAGCATGTTGGTACATTTTCCTTTTGAGCCATCTCTTAAACTCATCACATCATTCCTATTGTTATGTTTCAAGTCTACCTAAGAGAAGGACATTTACACAGTAATGGATTTAAACTGGTTCTAATTCATGGAGAGAATTGGTGTTCATGGAGCAGTCTCTCTACAGGTTCTGAGAAAGTGAGCAAAACAACAAAGTGCCGTATATATCATGCTATGTTTCAAGTCAACCCAAGGGAAGGACATTTAGAACAGATCATGTAAGGGTCGTTTCAGTGCACATACAGGAGAGCCAATTTACAAAACAAACTAGAGAGCTAACATATTTGTTCATAACGTTACAAGTAAAACCTAAAAAGCAAAGTACACAGATGAACATAGTGAGAAAAGAAAATACACAGCTTAAAGAAGAGCTTGCTCAGTCATGTTTTAATATCTCGTGAACACTAACCGGCACTGTCTCATGGTTAGATGAGGCATTTAAGAAAGCATATCCAGAAAGCTTTTGTCCAATCTACCATCCGCTAACATATCCATAACTATCTTTATGGTGGAAGCATCTGCTGAGAAACCACACCTCTTCATTTCTTCGATGAGTTCAACTGAAGTGCTTATGTCACTGCCTCCTAGATGAGCTCGGATTAGTGTGTTGTATGTACAATCATTTGGCACAATCCCATCTTCCTCCATTCTTCTAAGCAACACATTTGCTTCAGACAGCGAGCCTTTCTTACACAATCCTCCAATCATTATAGTATATGTTTTGGTATTAGGCTTCACTCCTTTGAGAGGGAGGCTACAGAACAGATCCCAAGCATCAGCGACTTTACTTGCACTACACATCCCGTGAATGATGATATTGTAGACACCAATGTCAAGTTCCATCTTACTGTTGTGCATTTGTTCAAGTACTTCCAAAGCCTTTTCTAATTCTCCATTGTCACACAACCCATCCAGCAAAATACTGTAAGTCAGAATATCAGGATGAACACCTTGAGAAACCATCTCTTGGAAGAGTTCTTTGGCAACATTAAGTTTTCCAGATTGACAAAACCCTTGGACGAGAGTGTTATAAGTGACTGTATTGGCAACCACTCCTCTCAGAGACATTTTGCGGAAAAGTTTCATACCTTTATCGACATGTTTAGCCTTACAGTATCCGTTGATAAGGATATTATAAGTCACAATATCAGGATTGCAACCTTTGCTAACCATCAGATCCAGCATCTGGTTGGCCTCATCTAAGCGCTTTTCGTTGCACAACCCATATACCAAAGAAGTATATGTAACAGTATCAGGATCTATGCCTCTTGTGATCATCTCATTGCACAACTCTTGAGCCTCAGTAAGCTTTCCCTCTTTCACAAGACTATCAATCAAAGAACTAAAAGTAACGATGTCCGGGGTGATGTCCCTTCTGATCATATCCCTCAGCAATTGTGCACCATCATCCCATCTACCGGCATTACAGAAGCCTCCTATGAGAGAGGTGTAGGTAATGACATTTGCGTTGATCCCTTTTACTTCCATTTCATTGAAAAGGCTGAGTGCATCTTCGAGGCTCCCATCTTTGCAAAGACTGTCGATGATCAAACTGTATGTGACTACATCAAGCTTGATCTTTCTATCTTCCATGTTTTTGAGCAGATCCAAGGCCAAGGAAGTGTTCCCTGACTTACACATTCTGTTCAAAAATAGGACCATAAGTAACTTCACTGGGTTGGCATCCATTAGCCATCATTCGATCAATCAAAGCCATTGCTTCAGACAGTCTATCTTGCAGACAAAGCCCATTGATCAAAGTGTTAAGTATGATGAGATTTGGTATTACCTTCATTTCCACCATCTGATCAACTAACTCCACAGCTTGGGAAACTCGACCCTGGAGACAAAAACCGTTAATCAAAGTTGAGAATGTGACAGTGTTAGGCTCAACCCCAAGTTTCAACATCTTTCCAAACACAGAAAAAGCAAAACCGAGTTTACGACGACGGCAGAAGCAATTGATCACAATGTTGAGAGTGTAGTTGTTATGTTCAATCCCTTGCAACTCCATTTGCTTGCAGAGGTCCAACACAAGATCATACTGTTTTGTCTTAGCAACACCACTAAACAATCTACTGAAATCAACGAGTGTAGGGAGAGGACGAGACTCAATCATGGTTTGGAACAAAGCAACAGCATCATCTCTCTTGATATTGACGAGCTCACTTCTCAATCTCTCTTTGTAAGAAGAGATCTTTCTATTGCTGCTACTGACACCACCAGAAAAGCCTCTCAGAGTACCTGTCTCAGGTGTACGGGAACGGACCAATCTCAAATACGTAAGCCGACTCCATCTCTGTGTCCTTATCATCATCGCTGCTTCCCAGTGAGTGAGCTGTCTGAAAACTTTGGGGAAAGAACCGAAAAAGAAAAAAAAAACGGTTAGGTTATAGTTCCGGTTTATTTAAATCTATGTCTTTTCTTTTTGTGTCGTGTCTTTTTTGCCTGTGTCCTAAAACGATGTCGCTTCAACAGATTATTACAGCAGAGAGGGAGAGAGAGAGCTTCAGAACAATATCGCCCACAACTTGTTCGAATAAATGCATAAACGAGCCTTTGTTTGTTGTTACCGATTAGAATGCACACCTAAGCGAAATTATAAGAAAGTACTCAACCTGAAAGTCAACTTATGATTCACAGTACAAGCTTTACTATGAGAGAGCCTATCTAAGCTTTTAAACCTTGAGACACTCGCTTTCCAAAAGAGGCTAATGTAACTAACTATACTACTTAAAATCATCTCAAACCTGTCTTCAAATGCCCACAAGAAAACCGTAACACAATCAATCTACAACTGGGAATCTATTATGACTATCATCCTGAGTGACAACATGTGATCCACTTTTTTATCAAGAAAAAAAATCAAAGACACTAAACTAAGCATGTTGTACATTCTTTGACATCTCTTTTAACTCATCACATCAATCATATTGTTATGTTTCAAGTCTACCTAAGCGAAGGACATTTAGACAGTAATGGAATTAAGCTGGCTTTAAAGCAGATCATGTAAGATTCGTTTCAGTGCACACACATGTACCGGAACAGATTTATCAACATATGCACATATTTCAAAGCAGTTGAAATAAACTCGCCTTTGGTATAATAACCACTGATTGATCATTGATCTACGACTGAGAATCTATTCCAAAACAAACATGACGATGATGCCTTGAAGTTGTGACTCGGGGTGTAGCCAATCTGATCTTTAGCTTCTTTAGAACTGTTTGAATACAGTACCAACTTTAGCATCTCACTAAACCGCCACAACTTTAGCATTTACACAATCCCGGGAACCAACTTCAAGCCATCATGGTTTGTTGGACATATTTATAAGTTATAACTAAGCAAGGTAAACACAAGTTTCTTAAACAGAAACAACAATCCAGAGAAAGATAAAACCACAGTTCATGGATAACACAAGAACATTCATCATATCAATTGTCATTGCAGCTAAACATAAGTTTCTTAACACACAAAATATGACAGGTCAGACTGGAAATATTTCTTACGTACCATATTTGTGATTACTATCCTTGCGATAATACCATACTCGGAGCATCTTAGTATCCAGGTTCTCGGCTAGTTCTTCGTGACCAGTTACTTTTGCGCATTCAAAGACTAGCTGATGAGAAAGATCTGCAAAATAAGATCAGTGGAGATAGACTTGACTGAACGAGAGAATTTGGAGTCATTGAGCATTCTCTACAGGTTCAGATTCTGAGAAAGTGAGCAAAACAACAAAGTGCCGTATATATCATCATCCTAGTGCTATGTTTCAAGTCAACCCAAGGGAAGGACATTTAGAACAGATCATGTAAGGCTCGTTTCAGTGCAGAGACATGTACGGATGTACCAAATAAAACAATATCCAAAACAAACTAGAGAGATAACAGATTTGTTCATAACGTCACAAGTAAAACCTAAAACGCAAAGTACACAGATGAACATAGTGAGAGAGGGCTTAAGAAGAGCTTGCTCAGTCGTGTTTAATATCTAGAAAATTTCACAAACCTTTCGCAAAGCAATGCCTATGTTGTAATTTAAGGGCAGACCAGAGAACCCACATTGCCCTTAGACATAAAAGAAAAACTAGTTTCTACTAATAACTCGTAAACACTAACCGGCACTTAGTCAGATGAGGCATTTAAGAAAGCATGTCTAGAAAGCTTTTCTCCAATCTACCATCGCATAACATATCCATAACCATCTTTATGGTGGAAGCATCTGCTGAGAACCCACACCTCTTCATTTCTTCGATGAGTTCAACTGAAGTGCTTATGTCACTGCCTCTGAGATGACCTCGGATAAGTGTATTGTATGTACAATCATTCGGCGCAATCCCGTCCTCCTCCATTCTTCTAAGCATCGCATTTGCTTCAGACAGCGAGCCTTTCTTACACAGTCCTCCAATCATTGCAGTATATGTTTTGACATTAGGCTTCACTCCTCTGAGAGGGAGGCTACAGAATAGATCCCAAGCATCATCGACCTTACTAGCATTGATCATCCCATGAATGATGATAGTATATATACCAATATCATCTTCCATCTTACTCTTTTGCATTTGATCAAGTATTTGCAAAGCCTTTTCTAGTTCTCCACTGTCACATAACCCATCCAACAAAATACCGTAAGTCATAGTACTAGGATGAACACCTTGAGAAACCATCTCTTGGAAGAGTTCCTTGGCGACATTAATTTTTCCCGATTGACAAAAGCCTTGGATGAGAGTGTTATAAGTAACTGTATCTGCAACCATTCCTCTCAGAGACATTCTGCGGAAAAGTCTCATACCTTTATCAACCAGTTTAGCCTTACAATATCCGTTTATAAGGATGTTAAACGTCATGAGACTAGGATCGCGTCCCTTGCTAACCATCAGATCCAGCATCTGATTGGCTTCATCTAAGCGCTTTTCATTGCACAACCCATGTACCAAAGAGGTATATGTAATGGTATCAGGATCTAAGCCTCTTGTGATCATTTCATTGTACAATTCTTTAGCCTCAGTAAGTTTTCCCTCTTTCACAAGACTATCAATCAACGCACTAAAAGTAACGATGTCTGGGGTGATTCCCCTTGTAATCATATCCCTCAGCAACTGTGCACCGTCTTCCCATCTTCCGGCACTACAGAAGCCTCCTATGAGAGAGGTGTGGGTAATGACATTTGCTTTGATACCTTTCATTTCCATTTCATTGAAAAGTCTGAGTGCATCTTCGAGGCTCCCATCTTTGCAAAGACTATCAATAACCATATTGTATGTGACTACGTGAGGCCTTGACCTTTCTATCGTTCCATCTTTCTGAACAGATCCAAGGCCAAGGCAGTGTTCTCTGACTTACACATTCTGTTCAAAATCGGACCATATGTAAATGCGTCAGGTCGGCATCCATTATCCATCATTCGATCTATCAAAGCCATTGCTTCAGACAGTCTATCTTTAAGACAAAGTCCATTGATCAAAGTGTTAAGTACGATGAGATTTGGTACAACCTTCATTCCTACCATACGATCAACTAACTCCACAGCTTCGGAAACTCGACCCTTGAGACATAAACCGTTGATCAAAGTAGAGAATGTGACTGTGTCCGGCTCATACCCAAGCTTCAACATCTTACCCATAACAGAAAAGGCAAAACCGAGTTTCCGGTGACGACATAAGCAATTGATAACAATACTCAGCGTGTAGCTGTCATGTGTGATCCCTTTCAGTTCCATTTGCTTGCAGAGATGTAACACGAGATGGTGCTGTTTTGTTTTGGCAATGCCACTAAACAATCTGTTGAAATCTATGACCGTAGGAAGAGGACGAGACCGAATCATGGACTGAAACAGAGCAACAGCATCTTCTCTCTTGATATTGACGAGACCAGTTCTCAATTTCTCTCTGTAAGAGAGATTTCTATCGCTGCAGAAGAACTCGTGTGGGATTTGGAAGAAAGTATTTCTCAGAGTACCTGTCTCATGTGAATGGGGATGCACCAATCTCAAAGTAGTAAGAAGACTCCGTCTCCTCATCATCATCATCAATCGTCCTCTTCTTCTTAGGGCACACAAAGATTGATTCTCTGATTAAGTGAGTGAGCTCTGGAAATTTCGTGGGAGAGAGAGAGAGAACACAAAGAAGAAGACCGGTTAGGTTTGAACAAAAAAAAAAAAAAAAAAAAAAAAGGAAAAGAAGACCGGTTAGGTAATAATTCCGGTTCATTTTAATTTGGTCTCTCGTCTTTTTTTTGTCCGTGTCCTAATGTCGAGCCTGACGGTTCCTATATTTTTAAACCTGAAAACCGAAACGGGATCGATTCAACAATCGAATAAGTATTTATATATTTTGAATATATTAAAAATATTAATTATTTAATTTTAATTTAATACATAAAATATAATTTATAAATAAAATATTTTAAAAACTCGAACTATCCAAATTACCCGAAGTTTTTTTCTGTTCTTTCGACGCTTAAATCAAGTTTTTGGGATTCTTTTCGTTATTTAGACTTTAAACCTGAACCAAACCTGAATTATTTATAATTTGTTTCCAATTCGGATTTTACAAAAAAGTAGAAACCCGACCCGAATTCGATACCACCCGAACCGAATCGATCCGAAAAGTGTCTGGTTTCTAAACGGTTCCTAAACACCTCAACCCAAACAATCCGAAAAACCTGAAAAATGAATAAACCGAACCGAACCGAAAATCTGAATACCCAGCAGGCCAGCACTATAAAAAACCTATCTAAGCTTTTAAACCTTGAGACACTCTAAGAGGCTTTTTTTTTTTTTTTTTTGAACATATAAAACACTCTAAGAGGCTATGTAACTAACTATACGACGTAAAGTCATCTCAAACCTGTCTTCAAACGCCCACAAAAAGAAACCCTAACACAATCAATCTACAGCTAGGAATCGATTATAACTATATGTGTTTGATCTATAACTGTTTTTCATGTGATGTTGAACTTCACCTTTATATTTTTTTTTTTGGATAAAACAAATGTTTTTATACAGATTGAACCAAAGACACTAAGCATGTTGTACATTTTCTTTTTCACGCCATCTCTTTAACTCACTTTCCACCACACTCTTTGCAGCTTCTGCAGAGTCCGCTGCCTTCTGAGCCAAGTCCGTTGCATGCTTCATCTCCTCTATGGCTTTCAAGCTTGCTCCTAGTTTGTTATCTGCTTCTGCTTTTCTTGTATTGATCTCTTTAAGCTCAGCTGCTATGTCTCCCAACTTCTTCTCCATTGCAGTCTCTGTCTCCCCTGCTCCTCTTTTCAATGACTCAAACTCTTGCACTGTGATCTTTATCTTCGAACCAGATGATTCGTCTTGTTTCTTGCTCTCTTGCTTCTGAGATATCATCTTCATCTCCTCTCGAACCTTCTCTTCAGCTGCTTTAGCCTCTTCTACTTCCCGTACAACAAGCTCAAATCTCTTCTCAGCTTCCTCTGCAGCTATCATTGCAGTTTCGGTTTCTTTCTTCAAGCTCTCTATCTTTCTATTCATCTCTTCAGCTTCAGTTCTTGCTACCAAAGCTTCTGACTTCATCTCCTCAAGTTTCAAGCTCTCTTCCTTGAGAGCTTCCACCTTCTTCCTTTCCTCAATCTCTAACCTCTCTGCTTCTCTCCCCTGCAGCTCTTCGCGTTCTCTCCTCATCTCTTCAAGCTCCATCCTTAGAGAATTCACCAAGGTTCTTAGAGAGCCTTCCTCATCAGCAGCTTCTTGTAGCTTCATTGTAGCTTCGTTAAGCTCATTAGTAATGATTTTCACCGTGTTCATCTCAGATTCATGAGCTTTATTCATCTCTTCTCTCAAAATCTCAATCTCTGAGGTTGTCTCTATCAGTTTAGCTTCAAGATTCCTTGAGAGCTCAGGCTGATACTCTTTCCTCAACTCTAGTAGCTTCTTCTCTGCCTCCTCAACAGCCGTCTTGTAACATTCTCTTAAATCATCTTTCTCCTTAACAATATTAGCATGTTCTTGAAGATTCTGAGTAGCTGCTAACTTGAGCTGATGAATAGCGTCTTTCATGTCCCCAATCTCTTTAGAAAGCTCGTTAACCTTAGCTGAGTTTACTTGTAATGCACGTTTCGCTTCTGCGTCTTGGCTTAGTGCCGTGGCTTTCAAGTCCATGGCTGAATCAAAGCTCTGTCTGATTTTGTTGAGCTGTTGCTTTGCTGCGTCGAGTTCAATGGTTGTGGCGAGATATTGTTCTCTTGCAACGTCAAGTTCATGGTGGTGAGGAGGAGAGCCATGTGACTTGTCATGCTCAAGCTGTTCTTCTCGCTGTTGGACGGCTTCTTTGGTGTCAATAGCGGTTTGCTTAGACTTGTTTACAGCTTCTAGCTTGTTGCTAAGCTCCTCCATTGTCTTCTTGGCGTTTGAGAGATCAGAGAGAGCACGAGATCTTGTGATCTCAGCGTTGTCTAGCTTTTGCTTGATCTTGATGAATTGCTTGTGTGCTAGCATTAGCTGTGTTTCTTTGTCGCAAACGCTCTGAAACATTAAATAAAATGTGGTTCTTGCTATTCAAGGCATCTAGGAAAATGATACAACACGTTCTTGATTCTTGAATTAGTTACCTCAGAGGAGAGACGAGACCTTCTTGGAGTACTTCTTTGCCTTGAGACTACTTCACCAAACAAGCTCACCGCAGCTTTCACAGACTGAAACGGGGCTCTTGTGTCTATCTCTCCGACCTCGGTCCTCGGAGATTCAGGACCCTTTTGTACTCTAATGTTCACCATTCTCTACACATGCACAACATTCTCAATCAATAAAAAAACTAAACAAAGGCCATAATCCTCACATGATTGTCATATTCCATACAACGTATGTATAGTATCTCATTAAGACTTGGATTAAATACGAATGTTTCATCCGACTATGCCTAGAACTGACCATGATTCTCTAACTATCTCTTTCTCTTTACCCACCCAACACATGCACAACATTCTCAATCATTAAAAACCCTAAACAAAGGCCATAGTCCGCACATGGTTGTCATATTCCATACAACGTATGTATAGTATCTCTTTAAGACTTTGAATAAATACCAATGTTTCATCCGACTATGCCTAGAACTGACCATGATTCTCTAACTATCTCTTTCTCTTTACCCACCCAACACATGCACAACATTTTCAATCATTTAAAACCCTAAACAAAGGCCATAATCCCCACATGATCATCATATTCAAGCCTTTATTTTGCATCTAATCCAATAAAGAACCAAGGATATTTTTACAGAAATGATGAAGGTTGCATAGAATGAATGGAGGAGACATGTACCTTGTGATCAGTTTCTCTTTCTTGGTGTTCCTCGTTGGTGTTTTTGTTATCATCTTCTTCTTTATATAATCCTTTCTTCTCTATAATTATGGGACCTTTTTATTGGTTGGTATCATTTTTGTCTCTTCGGTCTATATTTAGAACCTTAGTTACTGGCACGACACCTTTCTTTCTTCTGTCTGCACCCACGTCTCTGCCTGTCTCAATGTCCTTTACTTGTTTATTTTGCTTCTGACTTTTAAGAGCCAAAGATTGACTTTTTTTTATAAAACCAAACTAACTACGTTCCCTTCATGTTAATATACTCCACGTAGAATAATAAAACTGAATATACATATATATATATATATATATATATATATTTGAAGTTATGCAGTATATCTCGAAAATCTTTAAAACTTATCAATAATGCCAACTTTCTATTTAGTGTATCACATATCTGATCATGAACGTTTATAGGCTCCTGATAAAACTAAACCCGAATTAAACCTTAAAAATAGAACCCTTTTATTCCAGCGGTTTGAATAAAGATTCATTAATAATTCTACACGAAGAGATTTGGACTCAAATCCTAAAAAAATGCAAATTATGCATGTTATAAAGAAACATTGTTACATGTTACCTTTGTGTGAATCTTATAGGGCGGCTCATTATAGTAAAATCAAATGTAAATTCTCATTAGATAAATAGAATGTCGGTTGTAGAATCGTCTATGTAATGATATCATTAGGTGGTTCATGATGATGCAGTCGGATCTGAATTTTCATAGGACATGTAGAATGTCGGTTGTAAATGTCTATGTAATATTTCTTATAAATTGTAATATCATAATTATCGAGATGTTAAGAAAAAAAGACCTTAAAAGTAAATTAGACCATTCCACATAAAAACTAACATATTACAAGAAAATAATTTACCACATAACATATAAATGAAGGATATGATATTCCAAAGCTTATTTAAAACATTTTCTTTTGGTTTGCATTGCTATTTCAGTTTATACAACATTTTGCCATCGAATGCAATTGGTTTTTGGGGTTGAAATGCAAATCTTTTTTACAATATTCTATATATATTATATATGTACTCTGAAACATATGCCCCAATATATAACAAAGAAAAACTAAATTTGTAATTCTTGTTCACCTCTTGATCTGAAGTGTATCAAGGAACTGGAATCAAATTAGGAACATAGAAACTGGCGATTATCATTATTATATGAGAAAACACGTTTCTTTGTGTGGGTTTGTTTTGCAAGGAAATCCGCTTAAGTGTTATTAGACCTGGCTTCGTAGACTATTTTGGCGTTCGGATAGGTCTCTCACAGAGATTTAAACTCATTTAGTTCAGGTGTAAAGACCGACCGGTCTTCAGGAAGACCAATCATTTTGACTAATTCTTGGGAATCAGTCACGAAGTGGTTACAATACCTTTGATGGTGAGACAAATATTTTAACGTCCATGTCAAACTTTGAAGCTCCGCATATAGTGGCAAAATGCCTTTATGACTACCTTGTAATCCAAGTAGATCAATCGATCCATCCTGCAAATTGCAGATGAAGAATCCATCCCACTCCGAGAAACATAATATTTTTATGGAATCAAACTGGGAACATAAACACTTTAACAAATGGTTATTTTCATTATTACATTTATTTATATTGCTATTTTATGGGTGATTTTCTAATAGATATCCCTTTCATGCTTGTACGAAAAATATTTGACGATGCTTTGATAATCATTAGGATTCGGGCCATTCGGCTGTCAAATGAAAACTGATAAGTGATAAGTATTGAGAGCACGTATATGAGTCCGAAATGTCAGGAAAATATTTGGTTTAGGGATTAAAAAGGTAGAATCAAGATCGCTGAGGAGTTAGGACTATGAATATCATAAATATTTTTGAATACAATAATTTACATATTGTAAGCTAATTGGTAGATCAATCTTTGTGAAATTTCAAGAAAAGCTTCTGATCAGTGCGGTGGGTGTTAGTGTTTTGTCGAAAAAGACGAAAGGGTCAATAAAGGAAGATAAAAGATAGACATCGCTTCCAATTATTCAAACTTAATTACTTGGGTAATGGATTTGTTGGCAACTTGATGGCTGTTTGTTCATATTTGGCGTCTATCATTTTCAAAGAACAATGACGTAGACGGTTCATATTTGCCGTCTTCTTTTAGTTTTTACTAATTTGATAATATATTTAGTCTAACGTTAAAAGACTGTAAAAGTAAGTTCTGTATATTTTATGTTAAAATTTACATTATTTATCACTACAAAATGGAAAAATGGATCTTTAGTTATCTAATCGGACTTTCAAACTCAGAAAACTAAAACTTTTTCGACTAATAAAATATTGGAGAAATTTCAATTCTATCACAAGTTTGGTATCATTTTTCAAATTTATTATTAATAAATAATTATTTTTATACATACTTTAAATTTGTAATAAAATAACACTAAACTAATTTATTAAAAATATTTATAGAACAATTAAATTCAATCATAACCCCTTAATACTAAATCCTAAACAATAATCACTAAATCGTAAATTTAAATGTTAGTATATTTTTTTACTGATGGTATTTTTGAAAAGTGGTACTTAACTTGTGATATTTCTAACAATTTTTCTAAAATACATGTTAATTTTTGTTTTTGTAATTAAGATGTTTAACCTGGGGGTATCCCAGGCCCAGAGGCCCAGACTAATCCCCAAGGGGAAGGAATGCCCACGGATAGACGCCCCTCCCAGTTTTTCAAATGGGCCCTAAAGCAAGCCCATATCCGTGTGGTGAGCAGAGGAGGCATGGTAGTTCTCGCCTGGGGAGGATCGAACCCGAATGGTGTCAGCCACCCGAGTCCGTCCCATGCCAGGTGAGCTACCTCGTCCGCTCCGAAGTATATAGTTTTCAAAAGACAATTAAACGTTAATCGGGTACATTAACCGGAAAATGGTGTCTAAATAAAAACAGTTCCTTTCTGCATGCTAAATGATATTGGTTAATATGTTGTGCATAGTGATAGTGGTGTGAATATTTTATTTCATGAATCTAATAGCCATTATTTAATACTACAGATATTTATATAGAAAGTTTCTTTGTTGGTATGCTATGTTGAATAGTACACATGATCCTGGACACTGTTAGGTGGTAGATACATTGGGCTGCATGCATTTTAAAAGAAGTAACCAAAAAGCTATTTACATTGAATCTTAAAAGCTTTTTATCACTTCTTTATTTTTTTAAAATCAAAGTATTGTGAAAGCACATTCACCTATTCAAGTGATTTAAAGCTTTTTTAAATCAAAGTTTTGTGAAAGCACATTCACCTATTCAAGTGATTTAAAGCTTCTACACACTGTCTCTTGTGAAAATCTCATAAAATGAATCATTGCAAGTTTTTATTAGTATACTAAAATTCTGAGTTACTGCATGTATGATTGCCTATCAATCTCTCATGATTATTAGCGCTGTTCCTAACAACATCCATTTGTAAATTAATAGAACATTATTTCATATCATTTACAATGCCAAGCCAGCCTACAATCCAATTCTATCAAGAAAAAAAAAAATTTGTTTATTTTAGACACCAACTTCAAAATGCAAAGAAAAATCATCTATAACACAGTACATATAAAGCAGGGAGAATAAAATTAAATAACGAAATATGATATAAGTGTTTCAAAAAAAAAACGAAATATGATATAAATCATGATTAGTTATGTTTTTACTACTTGAAACTTCAAATTTGGTAATGATCAGCTAAAATTACTCCCACATAATTTAACAAAAGTGTATATTCTCTTATAGACATGCATGGTTGAAGCATGCTACCTACTTAATTGAATTTAATATCTATATTTGCTAAAAGATAAAATGACTTTAATATTCGTACGAGAGAGTTATGTAAGAATTGTCTACACTGAACTGGCACGTCTTCATTAGAGGCACCTTTTCCCTCGTCTATAAATTTGCACATCGTTATAATCGAAACACACCATCACCTTTCTCTTCCTCGTTCTTATTACAAACTCTTCATCTTTTATTAGACCACAACACTTCACAATAACCTAAACATATGGCACCAAGTAACCGTGATCCAACCATCTCTCGTCACGTGGCAGTGATCGGATCAGGAGCCGCCGGCCTGGTGGCTGCTCGTGAGCTACGTCGTGAAGGCCACTCAGTGGTCGTGTTAGAACGCGGGAGCCAAGTAGGAGGCGTGTGGGCTTACACTTCTAAAGTGGAACCTGACCCGCTAAGCCTCGACCCAACCCGACCAGTAGTCCACTCGAGCCTCTACAAATCTCTACGAACCAACATCCCTAGAGAGTGCATGGGTTTCACTGACTTCCCTTTTGCGACCCGACCACACGACGGGTCGAGGGATCCGAGAAGACATCCGGGTCATAGTGAGGTTCTTGCTTACCTGCGAGACTTTGCTAAGGAATTCGATATAGAGGAGATGATAAGGTTTGAGACGGAGGTTGTTAGGGCCGAGCCGGCGGCGGATGGGGAGAATAGCGGGAAGTGGAGAGTTGAGTCGAGAAGCTCCGATGCTGTTGCCGACGAGATATACGACGCCGTCGTGGTTTGTAACGGACACTATACAGAGCCACGGCATGCTCTTGTTGCTGGTAACTAACCAAACTTTTTTTATAAAAAAAAAAAACTAACCAAACCTTACTACTCGTGTCCTGAGAGATGGTGTGTTTTGACACTTGTTCACTTCTTTATTTTGTTTACGACATCCTAAATTATGCTACGTTACATCAGTTAATATGTTTCGGATTATATGGGATTTTTTCATTTATTGATAATTTTAAACTAATTTTACATTATGCATAAGGTATATCTATCAAATAGACATTTTTAAATTTTTGTCACAAAATAAATTTCAAAAAAAAATAAAATAAAATATATGTCTTTTATTTTAAATATTTTAATATATATATATATATATATATATATTTAATTTTAAATTTCACTTCCAAAACACCATCCAAAAGGTAAAAATATATATTTAACCCTTTAATAAAATTTATTTTATTCATTTTTCTTATTAAATGTTATTTTTGTGACAAAGTTTTTTTTTTAAAATTATCTTAGGATATTTCTCTTTTGTGAGTATTGGCTAGTAAATGAGGAGAATCATTTTTGAAAAGTAATGTATCAATTAAAGTCTCATTACAATTGTTTAGTTTTCTTTTTGCTAAATTAAAAATATAGTATAGTTTGTAATTTGTTAATTCATTTTTACGTCAAATATTAACCAAAGCAGAGATTTAATTTGTGCAATATAGAAAAAGGGATAGACTATTCAAACAATATATATTTGGTTATTTCAGGCATAGATTCATGGCCAGGCAAGCAAATTCATAGCCACAATTACCGTGTTCCTGATCCATTCAAAGATCAGGTATACTTCCACAAGAATCTCATCACTATACTGAATCTTTTATCTCAAATCAATGTTTCTCCTCGCTCAACTCTTGGATCGCCTTGCAGGTAGTAATAGTGATCGGAAGTTCAGCGAGTGGCGTTGATATATGCAGAGACATCGCAAAAGTGGCTAAAGAAGTCCACGTCTCGTCTAGATCAACTTCACTAGAGACCTACGAGAAGCTTCCCGGCTACGACAACCTATGGCTTCACCCAACGGTATAACTAATTAAACCTAGTTAGTCCATAAGATCATTATCTGATTTCTAGCTATATCCATTACAGATTGAAACTGCCCGCGAAGACGGTTCAGTGGTTTTCCAAAATGGCAAGACGGTTTACGCCGATACCATTATGCATTGTACAGGGTAAGTTACACTTTGAGGCTCAGGTTAAATATCTAAAGACGTTCACATTGACCTTTTTGATTTTGTTATGGTCAGGTACAAGTATAACTTCCCGTTTCTTGACACGAAAGGTGAAGTAACAGTGGATGATAATCGTGTTGGACCGTTGTATAAGCATGTATTTCCACCGGCTCTTTCCCCTGGCCTTTCGTTCATTGGCCTACCATGGCAGGTTAATAATCTTATAACAATACTCAGGACTAGTTATGGACAATAACCGGATAAAATATTCGCCTCTAAATTCTATTACATAGATCACATGACCCACAAGTTAATGATTTTTTTCTTCTTAAAATTAACCTTCTAAATTTTAGATCCAACCCTGATTATATTTATACTTATATTTTATTTTTGTGTGTAAATATTTACGTTGCTTTTGTGTATGATCTCATTATTTGGTTCATAACATGGTTTCTAGATAACTCCCTTTCCGATGTTTGAGCTTCAAAGCAAGTGGGTCGCAGCGGTTTTATCTGGACGGGTATCTCTTCCATCGCAAGACGAGATGATGGAAGACACTAAGGGTTTCTATGATAAGCTAGAAGCCTCGGGTATTCCCAAAAGATACACTCATTTGATGCCAGATGACTCCCAGGTACGTACAACATTCTCAATGTGCCAAATGTTATCTAGATAATGTTGAATAATTGAGACTAATAACATTCCTTTGGTGAAACACTTTGTCACAGTTTGAGTATGATAACTGGCTTGCGGATCAATGTGACTACCCACGGATAGAGAAATGGAGAGAAGAAATGTTTTACATCGGTTTCAAGAGAATTTATGCACAATCCGCTACGTACAGAGATAACTGGGACGATGATCACCTCATCGTAGAAGCATACAATGATTTTGTTAAGTTTATGTCAAGTTATCCAGAACTTTTGCCGATGCTGAAAACCTAAAATTGATGATAGTATGACTTTGGAGCTTTGTTGTGAAGAGGGTGTGTGCGTATGTGTTTTGTGAATGTCGCTTGTGGCTGCGGTGTTTATAAAATGTGAAAGGTAGAGCAATAAGCTAATAATATAGCCTGATAAGAATGTATATATGGGGCTGCATGTAAAAGATAATATTGTGTTAGAGTAATTTCGGGAATGTGTAATAATAAGGGGATCATTTATAAAACTCTGTCTACAGATGACTCATCATTCATGACATCAGTTTCCAATACTACAATTTTGCACCCACTAAATCTAATACAATTTTGACTTATATGTGTTCCAATAATACAATTTTGCATCACTATAAATTTTAACCCATGTTCTAAAACTCCAACCAAGACTACTCTTCGGCATATTCGCAAGGAGATGATCATCAGATTAGTTTCTTCCTAAGTTTGATTTTTTTTCAAACATTTACTGTTTAATTTAATAGATTAGACTTTCAACTCAAATTAATTCATAAAATCAAACAAAAATACAACATAATCTAAATTGTATAAATTAATTAAATTTGATAAAAAATAAGTCAAAATTTTTAGAAATCAAAGTTACAAATCTATTATATATTTTTAACTAAATTAAATTAGAAAATGTCAAAATCATCTAAAAACTAGTCTCCAATTAATTTTCGTGTTTAACGCACTATTTTCTTAGGTGCCCAATCTCGCCGCTCGACTAGCTTTCTTAAACCTTTATTTAACTATTTCTGAATAAATTTATATGAATTTTTGACTTATATTAGAACTCTTGAGGTCGTCTAATACGTTTCTTTCTCTTATTGTTGGTTTATACAATTTTTGAGTAAATTTATATGAACTTTTGACTTATATTACAACTCTTGAGGTCGTGTAATACATTTCTTCTTTTATTGTTGTTTATACATTTTGAGTTTGATTTTACTTGATCTATTTTGATACTTTTATTGTCATGCAGTCTCCCTCTCTCTATGTTTGATTTTAATTCGCGCTCTTGTTCTCAAACAGAAAATGCATATGGGGTTTTGCCAAGAAGCAGATTATAATGCTCTTTTGCTTTTCTGAGTTAACTTGTGTTGAATGAAAATTTGATCTTTGCCTTTATCAGTCTGTCTTAGTTTTTTTTGCTCATTCGAATTAGGCAATAAGCTTACTGGTTTTGAGTGCATTTATCAAGTGGTGAATAAAAAAACTGGGACCCTTATGTTCTGTGGATATTTATGACAAAGAAAATTCCAATTTAAAAGCATATATATTTATTGGCAAATTGTAACTTAAGCTTCCTTGGTTGCATTGTGGTACTTTCTCTTTGTGTGTCAAGTCAAGTGCAGGATGGGTGGTTGCATCTCGATCCAAAAATCAAGTATTGAACCGTGTTGGTAGCTGCTTTTGCGGAGAAGGCAATCATATTCTTAACCTCGAGAAGAATTTGGTGGCTCTGGAGAAAGCCATGGATGAACTCAAGGCTAGGCGAGATGATGTGTTAACAGAGGTGCAAAGGGAAGAAGCCAAAGGTCAACGAAGGCTAAACAGAGTCCAGGTATGGCTTACAAATGTTGACACCATCGAAAACCATTTTGATGATCTAAATATTACTAGAACCATGGAACTGCAAAGGTTGTGTCTTTTTGGTGTTTGTTCGAAAAACTTAATAGCTAGCTTCAGTTACGGGAGAAGGGTTTCTCTGATGTTGATAGAGGTTGATAAAGTACAACTCATTTGAATGACTTATCTTGATGATTTTAAAATTTAAGTCTATCCAACCCAACTAATTTGGACCATCTGAATAGAGATGGTTCTTTCAAAATAGTATAAAGTCTATTATACTCTTTATACAATTCATAAATTATAAGTTTAAATCTAATATCATTTTGTCACTCACGAAAAAATAACAAATCCAGATTTTCTCACTAAAATAAAAAATGTATTTTTTTGCTAAGCCACAAAACGCAGTTTTTCGCCAAAAGCGGAAAAACGTATTTTCCGCCAAAATAGCAAAAAACATATTTTCCACCGAAAAAGTAAAACACACATTTTTCTGTCAAAATCGCAAAAAAAACATATTTTTTTGTTAAAATCCTTAAAACGCATTTTCTGCCAAAAACAAAAAAACTTATTATCTCGCAAAATCGCAAAAAACATCACACGCACTTCACATAACAAAGCTCTCAAGTGGTTATCAATTTTAGGTTGTTAGCAATGGCAAAAGCTCTGGGTAGCTTGACAGAAATTTAACCAAGTCATCGTATGCTTCTGAGATGAGGTGATCATCATCCCAAGTATCCCTATATGTAAGGGAGTGTGCATAAATTCTCTTGAAACCGATGTTAAACATTTATTCTCTCCGTTTCTCTATCCGTGGATACTCCTGTAACGACCTTGACCCGGGTTAAAGATATTTATTCCGGGCCAACCGTTATTTCTACTTCGTGTGGATTTAGTGTGTTGGCCCCACTGTTGAATTTCCTTGCGAAACATAAACGCTCTAACCCAGTGGGAAGGTTTGATTAGTAACATTACCCATCTCTGATTTCGATTTTTAGTGCAGTCGCCCCCCTCTTGTTTGGTCACTTGTTCAAACGAATACTGCATATATGGTTTGTCAAGAAGTTGGTTGTAATGCTCTTTGCTTGCGTAGTTAACTTGTGTTGATTGAAAATTTGATCCATGTCTCTATCAGTTGCTTACGGGTATCGATTGCATGTATTTGTCTTCTCACTTCATGAGATTGGCAAGTTTTTTCTCCATTGGGACCAGTATTTATTGAAATTGTCTCTTTTTCAACCAAAGTGATAGGGACTCCTTGCTATTTTTTCTTCTTTCTGACTCCACGACTTGACTTTTATTTGCAAACTGTAAATTAAGCTTCCTTGGTTGCATTGTTGTATTCTCTCTTTGTTTGTGTCAAGTCAAGCGCAGGATGGGTGGTTGCATCTCAATCCAAATATCATGCGATCAATTTTTGAACCGCGCTGGCAGCTTCCTTTGCGGAAAAGGCAATCATATTCGTAACCTTGAGAAGAATTTGGTGGCTCTGGAGAAAACCATGAGAGTACTCAAGGCAAAGCGAGATGATGTGTTAACAGAGGTGCAAAGGGAAGAATCCAAAGGTCAACGAAGGCTAAACGAAGTCCAGGTATGGCTTACAAGTGTTCAGGCCATCGAAAACAAATTTGATGTTCTAAATATTACTAGAACCATGGAACTCCAAAGGTTGTGTCTTTTTGGTGTTTGTTCGAAAAACTTAAAATCTAGCTTCCGTTACGGGAGAAGGGTTTCTCTTATGTTGAAAGAGGTTGAGAATCTCAAATCTAATGGAGTTTTTGAAGCTGTTGCGGCTGAACAGCCAGCTATGAGATGTGTGGTGGAGGAAAGGCCTCTACAACCGGTAATTATTGGTCAAGAAACAATGCTGGAAAGGGCGTGGAACCGCCTCATGGATGATGAGACTGGAACTCTGGGCCTCTACGGAATGGGTGGAGTAGGAAAAACAACTCTTCTCAAACAGATCAACAATAAGTTTCGTGTGGAAGTTGATGATTACCAGATTATCATTTGGGTTGTTGTGTCAAGTGAACTACGGCTTGATAAGATTCAAGATGATATTGCTGAGAAGTTAGGCCTTCGCGGAGAGGGGTGGAACCAGAAAGAAGAAAGACATAAGGTCACTGAAATACACACTCACATGAAGAAAAAGAAATTTGTCTTGTTATTGGATGACATTTGGAGGAAAGTGGACTTAGCAGAGATTGGAGTTCCATTTCCGACAAGGAAAAACGGATGCAAAGTAATATTCACCACTCGTTCTAGGGAAGTATGTGGCCGCATGGGGGTTGATGATCCAATGGAGGTCCAGTGTCTAACGGACAATGAAGCATGGAACTTGTTTGAGAAAAAGGTCGGTCAACTCACACTAAAAAGCCACCCATGCATTCTTGAACAAGCAAGAAAAGTTGCCGGAAAATGTCGTGGCCTACCGTTAGCTCTCAACGTCATTGGCGAGACCATGTCATCCAAGAGGACTATTCAAGAATGGGATCATGCGGTTCAGGTTTTGAATTCATATGCTGCAGATTTTGCTGGCATGGATGAAGAAATTCTTCCTATTCTAAAATATAGCTATGACAACTTGAAGGGTGGACAGATCAAGTCATGCTTCCAGTATTGCTCTCTCTTTCCTGAAGATGATTTGATAGAGAAGGAGAAGTTGATAGACTACTGGACATGTGAGGGATTCATAAGTGAAAACGAAGATAGAGAAAGAAGAGTTAACCAAGGTTATGATATAATTGGTACCCTTGTCCGTTCATGTTTGCTTCTGGAGGAAGAAAGCAACAAATCAAAGGTGAAAATGCATGATGTGGTTCGTGAGATGGCTCTATGGATAACATCCGATCTTGGAGAAAACAGAGAGAAGTGTGTCGTGCGAGCCAGTGTTGGGTTATTTGAAGTACCGAAAATCAAGAAGTGGAGTGCTGTGGAAAGAATGTCACTGATGAATAATAGGATTATAAAGATATCTGGTAGTCCCAAATGTCCCAAACTAACAACTCTATTCCTCCAGGTGAATTCTTTATGTGCATGCCAAAACTAGTTGTTTTGGATCTATCTCGGAATGATCTTCTTTCTGAGTTGCCGGAGGAAATATCAGAGTTAGTCTCCTTAAGATATCTTGATTTGTCAAGAACAATGATCTACCAACTACCTGTTGGTCTCTGGAAGTTGAAAAAGCTAATACATTTGTATCTAGAGGGTATGCATATTTGGAGCATCGTTGGAATATCTAAGTTGTCGAGTTTAAGAACATTAAAATTACTAGGTTGCTATCAGCTGTGGTTTGACTACGGCTGGGAGGAGTTGCTTCTATTGAAAAATTTAGAAGTTCTAACCATTGAAATCGGATCAAAATTGGTTTTGGAGAAACTATTTTTCTCACACATGGGGAGGAGATGTATTCAAAAGGTAGTTATCAAAAACACTGGGGAAGAGTCTTCCGATTTCTTGAACTTCCCGACTGTTCTCTGTAGCCTCAAAGGTCAATGCTTCCCAAATCTCTCCTCGGTGGCTATAGAAGGCTGCGGTTTAGAGGAAGGTCCATGCTTTTTAAAGGACTTGACGTGGTTGTTATGCGCTCCAAACCTTGTACATCTACGCCTGACGAGTTTAGGGCATCTAGAAGAAGTAGTGAACATAGAGAAAGCTGGTGAGATGGAGGTACAAGGTATGATTCCTTTTGGAAAACTAGAAACGCTAGTGATGCTTAACTTGCCTGCGGTGGAGAGCATCTACTGGACTCCTCTGCCCTTTCCATGCCTGAGGGAAATGTACATAGTACAGTGCCCGGAACTAAGAAAGCTTCCTCTCAATTCCGAAAGCGTAGCTGAAGTTGAAAAGTTTGTCATCAAATTCAAAAGGAGATATTGGATAGAAAGGGTTGAATGGGAGGACGAAGCCACTCGACTCCGTTTCTTGCATTCACGCAGAAGTGTATATCTCCCTCTCCTCTCTCAGTTCACCATCTCATTTCCAATGATTTTATTTCCAAAACTGAAACCTTTTCTTTGGTTGGTTTAGGAAGACGGTTATGCCCATGCAAGTTTACTTTCGGATTCCGACGAAACAGAAGGATGGGAGCCATAGGAGTGGAGAGATTCAGAGCATAAAACAGAGGGAAGTCAACGGTAGTGTTGACTTGAGTAGAGAAAGTAAAAGAGGAAAGACCCAGAATCAATAAGAGACTCTCGCACTTTAAATGTCTTTTGGATATTCTGTTAGTTATGCTATATCTTGATTGTAACTTTAAAACGATCGTAATGAGTTTCTAGTTTGCTGATTTGTCCATATAGAGTCTCAGTTGTAATTGAAGTAGCTGTGATTGGTGTTTCGTTGCTAATAAGAGAGTATGGTTCAGTATTACAAGAGTGCGAGTTCCGGATCTTAGCAAAGACAACCCAGTGAGTCAAGTTGATTTCCAATAAACCATCAAACCGAATCTGTGTGTTTATAGTCTCACTCTGTTTTTGCTACTGTTTTGTTGTAAACCATCAGACCAACACGCACGTGTTTCAGAAACGTTACTCTCCTTTTATTTTTGCTTCCTCTATGTCAGTTGATTTGCATCAAACTTCTCTTTTCTGCAAACACTGTGGTGGTTGTGTTGTTGGAATGTGAGTGTTCATTGTAACGTATATGTATAATCTGTGACCTTCTTATACATAGCTAGGCTATGATACTTCAAGTGGGAAGCAATGTGAGTATCCACGGATAGAGAAATGGAGAGAAGAAATGTTTGAGACTAAACCTTCCTTTGGCCAAACTCTTGTCACAAACTGTGTATTTGATGTATGTGTAACTTTGTTCATGGATGAGATGGGTTTCTTAAAGCTCTGAGTTGTATATTTTTGTGGAATGCTTTACTTTTTCTCCTAGGTGAGAACAATGAGCTGGAGGCTGTATCAGCTTTTAGCGAGATTGTTCCTGATACAGTCCTTTTTTCGATGACTTTGAGAGGTAATTACATCTCTACTTCGTGAAACTTTAGTTACTGTTATATCATTAAACCAGAGTCAGAAAGATTGCATTGAGTTTTTGTCTGGATGGAAGATACAAGAAATGCTAAAGTTAATATCACTAAGCTCCATGTTACTTAATTTCTTTTATCTTTTTTAGTTTCCTTGTGTCTAGCTCAATACTGTTCATGGTGTGAGACTTGGACTACAAGTTAGCTGAAACTAAATCAATCGTTGTGTTCTTTGGTATGAAACTTGTGGATTAGACATCTGCATCCATAAACTTATGTGTGAACCAGATGATAAGTAGCAAGAAGACAAAGAAGAGGATGAACATAAACTTGTCCGGTCTCAGTCATATACATTATCTGATCTCTGAACACTTCTCTATCAACCTCTTTCATATCAAATTCTGTATTTAGTAATTTACACATAATCACAAACATAAAATTCAACTATGTAGTATAACAATTATCTTCAGAATTATATACATATTAATAAATATATATATATATATTGAGAGTTGGCCAAAGTATATTGGATTCAGCTCAATCAATTATTTTATGTATGATTGTGCCTCTCTTTCGACGACGTGTGTGATTGTAAATTGTTGTGGGTTCATATCATTATGAATAAAAACAATGGAATAACTCGACTTCAATGTGATTTCATTACAAGTTCGAAAAAAAATCAGTGAAATGGAGTGATTGACTGATCGCATATCCTTCTGAATTATTGAAGGATAATTATTGTTAATTTTTTTAATATATTTTACGAAAATTATAAGGTTCTCAAAATTTTCTTGGACTATATTTTTTTTTTCTTGAGAATGTTTTTCTTTTTTTGCTAGAATTAATGGTTAGCAACAAATTAAAGAAGGAGACATGTCACGTTATGTCTGCCAAAACCTATCGGTCTTTTACATGTGGATCTAGTTTTCCCACATCCAACAATCATACAATATCTTTGTCTTCTCCAACTTTGTGTTTTAACGTAAAAGAGTGTTAACAAATCCTTTGAGGTGTATTTTCATTTTTTACCGTTTGACATAATTGTAGACTAAGATGTTTACCAACATAGTATTAGACTATTTTAACTCATGTTAATAGATCTTATCGTTAAGGTTAGGCTTCTAGTGTACTAAGTTAACTTGAACAAAAAAATAGTTTGAGACGAAAAATACAAAGTAAAAATAAAGAAAATGAGACCGTGAATGGAATAAGAGTTTTTTTTTTTTTTTTTGACAGCAGAATAAGAGTTAAGAGAGACAATATAATTAAATTTCAGATCTCACTAGTTTGTAAGTTAGCTTTCAATCTTCAATCCCACATGCAATTGATATGTGGCTAGAAGAGGTTTCACGTGTTATAATAATTGTTTGTTCTTCTTATAATCAGTGTTGGTTCATTTCTTATCACAATTATTGGAGATGGGTTCCTCCGATCCTGCACACTGTTGTGATTGAGACAATGTATTGTATTTAAACAAATTTTTCATGTGCTTGACCGAACTAGCAAGTGGTGTTAAACGTATATTTTAATTGCTTAACTATCTTAAGTTTTTCTTTTTCATATTTCCACCGGCCAAATCAAATCAATTTTTCAAAACTAATTAGCTGTTCTTACTGGCCACTAAACTTTTGTGTTATGTTGGATCGAGTTAATAAAATGTGTGTTTAGAGCTTATTTGTTGTCTTTAGAAGAAAAAGAGTTTTGTTTAGCAGTTAAACTAGTAGTTGGCCGGTCATATTTACGTGTTTCACGTGTCTCTCTATAAACTAGTATTAACTCGATATTAACTGCTGCCTTTTAAGTTGGTAATATCAATGCCGACCAAAGAAAATAAATGTTTGTAATGTATCAATAGTTACACGGGAATAAAAATCTTCGAAAAGGAAAATAGGAATTACAGCTCTATTGTCAAAGAAGTTTGAACAAATGTGTTGTGTCTGTAGCATGTTACAATGGATGTCAATCTTGAAACTTTTTTTCTTCACTAAATTCTTATATTAAATTAAACGTCTAAGCTTCAAAGATCACAACTAAAAAGTAAACTCGACGAGTAAACAAAAAACGAAAATTACTACAACGATACAAATGATAGAAATGTTAAAAGAATGATGATACCCGTAGACATGCTTCATTTGAAACTCTGAAACTAATGTTTTCAAGAACATACAAATGCCGGAATAATAACCGCACCAAAAAAAAAACTTAATGA
>CAJHQP010005359.1:0-46682 GCA_905132765.1 Moricandia arvensis
CTTCAAACACATTGTACGAGCTAGGAAGAGTTGAGCCAGCAATCATTAAACAAAACACGGTCAAGCTTCTTTGAGATTATCTCCTCACTCCTTTTATTACTCCAAGTGTATACGCGTCCATGACAAGGAATATCAAGTAGAGAACAAATGTTGTGTAACACTCCGAAAATCTCTCATCCCTTGTGTGACTGTTGGATTTGTTTCATGCAAGGAATGCTCAGCAATGTCTAGAGTTTCGTTAAAATCTCCCATCACCAGCCATGGCTTGCTTCGAAACATTGGAGAATTTTGATGATTCTTCAGATCTTCCATAGTACTTGCCGCTCCATTTCAAAATTAAGAGCATAGACAACAAAGAGGAAAAACTCATCTTCTTCCCCGTCAAGAACAATAGACACCGTGATCAATTGAGCACTTTTAAACACAGGCGTGGCCCTCACGTCAGACCGCCATACAAACCAAATGCGACCCAATGAATTATCTTCATAATTGGACATCATAGACCATCCATTGATAATTGATGTAGAGATCCTCTGACTTCTTCCATCTTTGACTCTCGTTTCCAAAAGAGCACCAAATAGAAACCTGTTTTCTTCAACCCATTTCTTTACAACAGCGTGCTTCTTCTTCTTATTAAAACCTCGAGTGTTTCCAGAAGAAACCCAACATTAATGTTTTTTAGAGTTTTTCTTTTTTCCACCAGTACTCTGGAATGTGTCCCTAGTATTAGTGCTTCGAGAGTCTGATTGGGGTTTAGCCGATCCACGATTTGGTCGAGGTATAGTAGAGCGAAGTAGTCGTTCTTCTCTTACCTCAGGTATTTCCTTCACGGTGTTGTTTTCTCTTGCCTGAGAGTTAACTTCACTCTCTTCTTTTCCTTCATCAGCTTCTTTTCCCCCACTGCCAGGAATTATTTCCCCTTCCTCTGCTTCCTTTGCCAGTAGTATTGACGTCATTATCATCTACGTCCTCTATCAGATCCTCCTCCGTAGATAAAATAGCAAACCGGGACGGTGAGCTGAGCTTATGACTCTGCATAGTAACCTTGTTCCCTGATCTTCCGGTCTTAGTAGGTGATAACCATGAGTTCTCTTGTTCTTTCCCCCTCGGTTTTGTTTTCCTTAGACGTCTCAGCCTCAATGTGGTGATCATGTTCTGTGTTTCCCATAGTGGGAGGATCGTCAGATTCCTTTGCTCCATCTGCATATCTTATGACAGCTTCAGAATCGTTCGCACTCTCAGTGCTTTTAGCAACCTCGACTTCCTTGCCATTTATTTTGCTTGTAACAGCATCTTTATTATGTGAGACTCTCTCATGCACAGTCTCATGCCCATTTTTCTCCGCTTGTTGCTTATCTCTGGTTAGGATTTTCACCTTTGATTTACAAGCTGCATGTAAATTTCCCCATTTAGAGCAAATTGTGCATCTATCCGGAAGCCAAGGGTAAGTAAACACCACCTCTGCATCTACCCTAAGCTTTGACTTGAAACGATGATGAGTTGGGAGCTCTTTAGTCATGTTTGCTTCCACAAACACTTTTGCTTCGTCAAAGCTATTACACAAAAGTGTATCCGGATGCAATCTCTTAGGTTTTCCCACTGCACTGGCAATGAACCCCAAGCCCCTTCCCATGAGAACATCCTGCGAGGAACATTCTTCATGACAATCCCAATCGGTATGGTTGTGATTTCTTCCTCTTCTTCTTCCTCGTCTTCTGGAGACCATTTTGAGAGAACCAGAGGAATATTTGCAATATTCCACATCCCCCTACGTAACACTCATTTCCTTGTTGCTTCATCCTTGATTCTAAATTTCACAGTGACATCATTAACCTCATAAACATCAATCTTAATCGATTTATCTCCAAGAGGCCAGATCCTATTCACAATGTAATGGATCCGTGCCACATGTGGTGATTTTGCGAGGAACCGACCCTTTAGCAGATCATCCCAAAGAGGAACGGAGTTTGTTATCACGTTGTCGGGAACCTCGACTATTTCCTTCCCATCACTCAAACCTATTTCAAACACATGCTCCGAAAGAGACGGACCATTCTCAACTGCCTTCACCCAAGAAGCCTTTCTCTGTTTCGCTGGACCATCCTTACTCAACGGCAGATCCGTCAACGGAACTACATGAGTTTCCGGCGCCGTCATCAGCTGGAAGAGATGTTACGTGAGTCAAAATCTTCGAAAACCCTAATCGCCTTTGTAACCCTAATCGCCTTTTTCAACTCTTTCAGTATTTTTCAAGTTATGATTTTTTTTGTTTTTTTGTTTTCAAGTTATAACCATGCGTACGTGCTCCTTCTAGTCTCTCCGTCTTTGCATCTCCTCTGTTTCAATCGCTTATTTCTGCGTCACTGCCGCTTTGATATGCAATACAATGATCTAGTTTCTGATGTGGTTTGATTAGTCTAGTTCCTTATTTCAAACCATTTGGAATTGGCTAACAAAAGAATGTATGCTAGAGTGGAATCATAAAAGTTTTTTTTTTACTTTTCTAATTTGGTGTGAACTTAATCTCCTGAAAGCTGCCATATGGGTTCTTTTTGAATTGGTGGAGTATCATTTGTTGAGTCTCCGTGTGTCGTTTTTGGATATTCTCTATCGGCAGCTTTGTTTTTATGGTCTAATGCTCATGCCTTTATGAACAAGTAAGCTTCTTCATTTTTCTTGCTGACTTAATCTTGTTAAAAGTTTGTTCTGTGTGTTGCTTAATATGTTTGAGAACCTCTTTTGTTTCCAGGACTCCACCTGAAATTCCTGAAATACATGTTAAAGAGGAGGATTTCCTTTTGATTGCTTCTGCACTGAGAAACAAGCTGAACCACGCCTTTGTTATATTAAGGAGCATTGCGTTAGGAAGGGACTTGAAAAAGTTTCTGATGGTATGTTAAGTTTGTGTGCCTAAGTTGAGAACTTGTTCCAATGTACACATGAATCCTTCCTGATAGTAATACATATCCTTGTTATTAATGGTTTCTTGTGAAGAACTTGTATTTATATGGTCGTTATGCATTGGATGTTAATTCTCAGGTGGTTGTTGGGCTGTGGATAATCTCGGTTGTTGGGAACTGGTTCAACTTCTTGACTCTTGTATAAATTTGTAAGTATTTGTACCGAAGAAAGAGTTTTAAGTTGCCAAATGTTTGTATTTTCGATTGTTGAAGCTAAAGTATGTGTGCAAAAAAAAAACAGGTTTTGTGGTGTTGCATACAGTACCAATGATGTATGAGAAACATGAGGACAAGGTAGATGAGATATAGTGGCAGAGAAGACGTTGAAGGAGCTGAAGAAAAATTACATGATTTTCGATGAGAAGATTCTTTCTAAGATCCCTCTTGCTTCCCTAAAGGCAAAGTTAGGTTAGAGAGACTTCATAGTCAAGTAACCCCTCTCTATCTTTTCTCCTTGACGTTTTGCTTGGTGTCTTGGAGTATTTGTCTCGTCGCTACCTTTTAAAACAGATCACTCAATAGCAGTTATTACTAATGGGCTTTAAACATCAAGGCCCGATACATGTATGAGCCATCCAAGCTTAAACAATCCACCGGTTGAGAAGCCGTAGTTACAATAGCCCACAACTATGTGTACGATTCCCGGTTAATTGGATAATATCTTTATGCACTAGATTAATTATAGTGAACCACTATCAAACTTGTGACCCCCCCCCCCCTCCTTATATCATTACAAATTGTAATGGAACTGAAATCTCCTTTGGATGTAAATAGACTATGAATTAAAATATTACACCTAAGCTATCAAAATAAAATAAACATCAAAATAATAGATAATATAAAACTAAAAGTTTGAAATAAGAAAAAAAAAACAAAAATGCCCAACAGCTCAAAAGTTCAAAGGCTCAAAAGCGCCCAATTTGATACGATCATTCACACTCGTCGATCTCACCTGAAATGAAAATAGAAAGAAATGTGAGAAACATGAAAGTTACTCACTGATGTATAGAATGCTAACCGCAAATCACTAACTTAGTACATATCACTGCGACTATGTAGGTTTAACTCTAGCATGAAACAAACATGGTATTTGTTATAACACACAAAACAATCAATATATGTCTAATGCACTAGTCAACTACAACCCATACACTTATAGTACGTAGATACTCTCTGCACCAAACATTTCTTTATAAAGATATATATATATATATATATATATATATATATATATATATGTCTAGTGCACTAATCAACTACAACCCATACACTTATAGTACTAGATACTTTCTGTACCAAACATTTCTTTATAAATATATATATATATATATTATCACTGCTTGTAGAGATGTCATATGGGCCAATCCGCGTCCAAGTAAGTGTGTCGGCTGGCCCACCGCGAGTTGCGGTTTGTATCATGTTCAAGTCAGCCCTATATAAACGGTATTTGCGGGCCAACTCGCGGGTTTTTTACTCATGATATTTAAAATATGCTATATAGTTTTCATGCTATGAATATTATTTTTAAAATTAATGTGACTTATAAGAAGATAATCAATGAATTTTTCTTTTGTTAATGATATATATTTTAATGAAAAGCTTTCATTAAAAATTAACAATAAAAACTATAGAAAAACGAGAAAGCATAAGCAAATATACTTTACAGTATTCTTATCATTTGAATTACTTACATATAATATGTTTGTTTTAATTATTATTCAACACTTGTGTCCAGTAATTAGCAATATTGAGAATAACAAACATATAATGAAGTAAAATACAAGAGTCAAATATAATCCAAAAGCCTACTCTATCAACTAATGCAAAACAAGTGAAAGTTAAAGTGTTGAAATAGTTAATTACATGATCCACTTGTTTGTGTTTGCTATAATAGTAGATTCTAAAGTTGCTAAAAGAAACATAAAACCTAATTTATGCTATGCAAATATGAAATATTGTTTTCTTTAGATGTTTATTTGTTCTTGTTTTTTTTTTCAATTTTCTCTTCATTTGTATTTGAATAGCTCAAAAGTTTTGTTATACATAATAAAATATTTTTAAAACATATGTGTCTCAAGTTATTTATAATCTTTATATTTCATCAAAATTTTTAGCTTTAGAAATTTTAAGCGGATCAACCCACGTCCAAATAGCATAATCCATAACTTTTGACTCGATTTTATCTTTGTTTGTACGGGCCGACTCGCTATGGTTAGCAGTTCGTTTATATATATGTCTAGCTAGATCCACCCTGTCACTGGGTTTCTTGGACATAACCAGCGGATTGTAGTCTACTTTGACATCTCTAACTGCTTGCCCAGTCTTCTTTGTATATTCCTTAACAAAGAGAACTCCTATTTGCTATTTGATTTGTTATATAATTTTTTTTGTCGTACATATTTTACTATTATCGGACTTTCTTTGTCCTTTACCAGGTAGAGCCACTTGAAAACAAATAAATAAATGTTTGTCGAAGTAAACTACAATATAATCTCTATGTTTCATTAAGATAAATATTCTAAAAAAAAAAGTTGTTTCACAAAGATAATTTTTTGTGTTTTCTATGAAAATATTATAATTTTTTTAAAAAATATTAATTTTATTGAATTATTTTTGATTAAAATTATTAAAATTGAAAATTAAAAAAATACATTTATTATAATGCTTTAATGCGTTTTTCTAATATGTATGAAAAAAAATTATCTTAGTGAAACAAAGGAGTATCTTAGATCTCATTATCTCGAGGAAAAAACAACTTAAAAAAAAATCTCCAAGAGAACAACAGCTGTGTCTTTCTATACCAAGTTTTGGAGAACAGTTAGACACAGGGACGGTGCAACATAAATGAAATATGCCAAATTCATGAATATGTTGTTGGCAACATTAAATACTTGCATTTTAAATTTTATTTTATTCAAAAAGAAAGCAGTTTTTTTTTTGCAATGAATCTTCATGTCAACACAAATGCTAAAAACATAATAATAATAATAATAATAATAATAATAATAATAATAATAATAATAATAATAATAATAATAATAATAATAATAATAATAATAATAAATAACAAATTCGGTTATAGATTTTGGCCTTTGGTGGGAATACTACACCTTTTTTAGGTTGACTATCTTCTATAGGAATAACGAAGACAATGAAAAGAAAAAAAAAAGAGAAATAGGAAAAAGAAAATTAACGGACAGCAACCGATGGTACTAATAACAGACAAAGACATTCAGACAAAAGATCTAGAACACGTGTTCTGTCTTCCACTCTTAGCCACGTACCTCGGTCCCGAGATATTCGCTTTCAAAAACATATAGAAACAGTAACCATAAATATAACAGAAGAAAAAAAAACAGCACAGAGAGAGATAGAGAGAAGGATTCGATTCACATTCCGATTCACCGGAGAGATCGCTAGAGAGATCCCTCTCCTTTCTCTCCCTCTCTCTCTCTGTTCTGATCTCCGATCTTATCAATGGCGGAACAGACGGAGAAAAAGTACATTACGAAAGAAGATCTAAGCAAGCACAACAAACCTGGAGATCTATGGATCGCGATTCAAGGCAAAGTCTACGACGTCTCCGATTGGATCAAATCTCATCCCGGCGGCCAAGCATTGATTCTCAATCTCGCCGGTCAAGACGTCACCGATGCCTTCATCGCATTCCATCCCGGAACCGCATGGCACCACCTTGACAACCTCTTTACCGGTTACCACATCGGAGACTCACAAGTCTCCGAGATCTCACGTGATTACCGCCGCTTAGCCGCCGAGTTTCGTAAACTCGGTCTCTTCGAGAAAAAAGAACACGTCACGCCTCTATACCTTAACCTTCGTCGCCGCCTTGTTCGCCGCTGTTCTCTACGGTGTTCTGGCTTGTACCTCCGTCTTCGCTCACCAAATCGCCGCCGTGATACTCGGACTCCTCTGGATGCAGAGCGCTTACATAGGTCATGACTCGGGACATTACGTCATCATGAAGAACAAGTCGTACAACAAGTTCGCTCAGCTTCTCTCCGGTAACTGCATCACCGGAATATCTATCGCGTGGTGGAAATGGACTCACAACGCTCATCACCTCTCTTGCAACAGTCTTGATTACGATCCGGACGTGCAGCACATCCCTGTCCTCGCTGTCTCCTCCAAGTTCTTCAACTCCATGACGTCACGTTTCTATGATCGGAAGCTCACGTTTGATCCACTCGCGAGGTTCCTCGTTAGCTACCAACACTTTACTTACTACCCGGTCATGTGCTTCGGGAGGATCAATCTCTTTATCCAAACCTTCCTCTTGCTCTTCTCGAAACGTGAGGTCCCGGACCGTGCTCTCAACTTAGCTGGAATCTTGGTGTTTTGGACGTGGTTCCCACTCTTGGTCTCTTGTCTCCCAACATGGCCTGAGAGATTCTTCTTTGTCTTGACAAGCTTCACCGTCACGGCGCTTCAACACATTCAATTCACGCTTAACCATTTTGCAGCTGATGTCTACATGGGTCCACCTACAGGGAACGACTGGTTCGAGAAGCAAACAGCAGGGACGCTGGACATCTCGTGTACATCGTACATGGATTGGTTCTTTGGTGGGTTACAGTTTCAGCTCGAGCATCATTTGTTCCCTAGGCTGCCACGTTGCCATCTCAGGAAAGTGTCTCCCGTGGTTCAGGAGCTTTGCAAGAAGCATAATCTTCAGTATAGGAGTCTCTCGTGGTGGGAGGCAAATGTGTGGACCATTAGGACTTTGAAGAAAGCTGCTTATCAAGCTAGAGACGCTGCTAATCCTGTGGTTAAGAACTTGGTTTGGGAAGCTTTGAATACTCATGGCTAAAGTTGGCTTCAAATACAAACAAAGAGCTCTTGTTTTGTTTGATCATCATTATCATCAATGTGTTTTATTTATCTTTTCTTTTGTATCTTTTTGCAATTCGTGTTGTTATTACTATGGAAGAGTTGCTAGATTGAGTTGAATCGAGATTTAATTTATTTACCTAACTCTTCGTATAATATATTGTTATTTTTCTGTTCACATGGTTCTGTTCTGATACATGCGACTTTGCGGTTATGCTTTTTTCAATGTTGTTGTGCTACATCATTACGTGTAGGTGTTATTTGATGTCACTGATGTTATTATAAGGTTTAAATGTTCAACTGTCTTGTAACTATTGTGTGGTCCGAGACGTTGCAATGATGTGGGCTCTTTTGCTATTGTCGTTATACTTTTAAGGTAAGCAAACTAGTGTATATTATATTTGATATTCAAATGATGGGCCTACTACCCTCTACTTTGACACAGCGAATGTTGGTCGTGGAAGCTGTGTCACCGAACAAGTGAGCAAGGAGCTGTGTCACCGAACAAGTGAGAAAGGAGCTGTGTCACCGAACAAGTGAGAAAGGAGCTGTGTCACCGAACAAGTGAGCAAGGAGCTGTGTCACCGAACAAGTGAGCAAGGAGCTGTGTCAGTGAACAAGTGAGCAAGGAGCTGTGTCCAAGCTGGCGGTGCGAAAGGGAAAATCGATGGTCAGTTGAAATAAAAAATCATTTTTTCAAGTGGGCTTTAATGAGAACTCAAATCGAGTTGGGGTATATTCTAGTGTGATTCACATGTATGTATTATCTTTGATATTCAAATGATGGGCCATCCTCTAATGGTCAGAAAGCCCAAGCATACAGCGAACGCTGGTCTTCAAAGGTTTGGGGCGAGAAAAAGGAGATTAAAGCTTTTGTTTTCTGAACTAGTTCATGTTTGCAAGACTGTGTGCATAGCTTAAGATTTTCTAGTAATCTGAACGATGATTTTGTGGTTAGTTGATACTAAGTTGAGTTTTATTTTGTAAATCTGTAGCTTTAAAGCTAGTTGCTTAGTTTTTCACCTTTCATCTCTTTCATTGAGTGTGATTGAAAGGAATCTTTAGCGATAATAAAAGTAGAGTAAAAAACATTTCTGCTCAGTTACTCTATTTTAATCCAATCAAGTTAATTTTGTTTTCTGCTCATTTACTCTAAAAATGATTAAAAATGGAGTGATCAATTACTCTATAATACAAATGAGGAAAATGTTACGTTACATTTGACATTTATTTTTCCTCATGTTTTCACCTTTTCATTTCCACTTGTTTACTCCATGAGTTGATTACACTGAAAGTCACTTTTTGACTTTCTCTTACACTTAGAGTCACTTCCTACATGTGAGTCACTTTTTTGTGGGCCAAAGATACATTATGGATAATTTTACCCTTAGTAATTGATGTGTGAATGTGTGGATGGGTGATGCGTGGACAGAAGATACGTGGACATGAGATACGTGGACAGGTGATGTGTGGATAGGTGGTGTGTGGACATGTGATGTGTGAACGAGCGATATGAGGATGGTGTCTATGTTTGTGGACGACTATCTATGAATAAATTGTCATGGACATAGACCAAAGCTCATGTGGATGTGTGGCTGAGGCTCAAGAACAAAGCTTAACTTCAAGCATATCCGATGATTATTTATAAATGAGGTTTTGGTAACTTACGGCTTCTCTTGATGGATTTATAGCTTCTATTGCGTTTCATTAGCCAAGGCACTGTTATCCTCTTGAAACCATGAGAAACCCCAAAACTTTGAATCTATATTAAGACAAAGAACACAACATCATTGTTACTTTACATAAAATCAAAAGAGTAACATGAACTAGACTATAGTTGCCTAGAAATTGGTTTTCTAGAAGTGAAAGTTACTGTAAATGAGAGTGTGAGTCAAATTTGTGGAAGGTTTGAGACTTGAAATGAATATATATTTTTGTGGATACTCTTTTTGTGGACAGGATCTTGAGAACAAGATTACCAACTATGAAAAAAAGAATGTGGATCGTCAGCGCATATTTATTACCAATTCTAGTAGGCAATTAGATTCTACACTTATAAACCAAGATGTAATTTTTTTGTGAAAACTAAATATGGCAGAAGAAGATGCAATTAATGCAGTAACAAGAACCTAAAATGGTTACCAGGTGAAGGAGCATCTAAGTACGAAGATTGTGTACTGCTCCTAAGATATATAGGAACATAGTTGTTTCGGTACAGTGCTTTCTCCGTGGTACCAAGAGGAGAAGCTCGTGACAGTTTAATTAGAGAGATGACGGCCCCAGATCTTCTCGACAAGAACCGCTGCGAGTTCGTGTTGTAGAAGAGAAAAATCAGAACGGTGAAGGGTCAATCCGGTGCTACTGGTCGGAGAAGAAGGGTCGGTTACGATGAACGACGCCGTTGATGTGAAATTCCAGGGCTGAATTTTTTCTTCTCGTGACTTTAAGTCAAGAGAGAGATAGTTGTGTTGGAGGATAAAATGGACTTTCTACATGACAAAAGTGTGCCTCAAGTGAGAAGTGAATCTAGACGTAATATCAAAGACAAAAATGTCTTTCAGTGTAATTTTTTCTTACTCCATTAGTTTGCCAATTACAACCATTATTAGTAGAATGCTAAAGAAACACGTACGTCTCTTTGTCTTCATGCTCCCCAAGGGTTATACGCGATTGTTGAGTTACTTTAGCTCATGTTGCTGTGGATTTTTCCTAAGAGGACCAATCATTTTGTAAAACTAAAAGAGAGAGAGATAAAGACAGGTATATAAACTTAAAACGTGGTAGGGAAACAGCAACAAAGGGAGCAAATGAACGTGGAATAGAAAAAGAGAACATCATTATTATAAGAGTGACTTCTAAGTTTGGTCCACTTCCATTTTCTGCCATGAAAAAATATAAACAAATAAAAACAACAATAAGTTAGTCAACTTAAACAATCATTTCTCCTTTATATTCTTTTTACTTCTCAATAATGATACATGTTACACGAATACAATATATTATTGAGAAATACTTTAACAAAGCTTTTTAAAGTTTTTGTAATAAAAATAAATTTTAAGAAAAAAATGATAAAAAAATATATTTTATAAAAGAATGTAAATATATATTTATATTCATTGGATTAACTAATCTATATTTACAGTTTAGAATTAGAAGGTGGAGGTTTAGAGGTGAAATTTAAAATTAAAAAAAGTTAAATTTTTAAAAATAAAAAAGTCTGCTTCGGTTTTTTTTATTTTTTAAAGTCTATTTTGTAACAAAACTTAAAAAAAACATTTAAAATATTTATATTATTTCTTTTTTAGGATACACTATTCATATGTTGTAATTCACCAATCCAAGAGCACAGAGGATGAAACTCATCCGTTTCTAGCAAATTTAAAAAATAGCAATCTATATTACTAAAACAGAAGTACAAATACAAATATAAAATACCTTTTAGATTTTCAATTTATTTATAATGGTATGCCACTGAAGTTATTAATTATTATTTTGTAAGATTTTTTGTCTTTTCTTGTTTAATTAGTGCATTTCCAAAATCTAATTCTAACTAAAATCATAGGGAAAATAATTACCAAACCTAGCTTTTAGTATTTTTATCTTTTGTTATTATATATACATATATGTTTGATGATAATTAATAAACTTAACTCTAAATAGTTAATGAACAATATTGTTTTAAAGCTATATAATTATATTTTAATAATTTACTAATAATAACTAAAATAAAAGTTACATAAAAAGAATACTTTATATAATATATATAGATTAATATATAAATATAATATATTATGTATATTTTTATATAAATATTAGTCCAATGTAAAATACGTATGATAAATGTTTAAAAGTATAAATATATAGAACCATACATTTTAAAAAGTATATATAATAATTTTGTTATACATTATCATAAATTTTGATTCATAAAAATAAAAATACATTTATACGGATACATAGGTCATATTTTAAAAATATGGATAGTATAATTAATGATTTACAAGATAAAAATTACTCAATATAAATTATAAAATATTGTATTTAAGAAGTTTATATTAAATAATTATTTAAAAAAGTAAATTTAAAATATATATTATTATTTGTACAAATAAATATTTATTTATATAAAAGTAAAAATACACCTACGCGAATGAAGCTTTAGTTAAATCTTAAAATAAAAGAAAGAACATAGAAAACAAAAAGAGCAAGAATCAAACCTGTGGGAAAAACTTCTCTACCTTTTTAAAGAAAGTGTGAATACTTGTGGTACCATTTTACATGTTATTTTTATTTAATTTTTAAAAATAATTAATTGACTAAATATGTAAAAAATAATAATAAAAGTATTAGGGAGATACTCTACTTGCTATTTTATCACTAATGATGCCATAACAGCTTACTGAAAGCGTAACTGAGTTGGCTCTCGCATTTAATCGCGTTGTGAATCATATCTTTCGCTTATTTTTTTTTTACATATAGTATTTTTACTGGCAAATTACCACACGATTTTTATTATGTCATATAAACTTCTATATAGGTTTAAAAAGGTTCAATTATCCGAAATGAACTCTTAGATCTGTCATCAATATTGGATAAACTATGTACTATGTAACACACGTACATATGTATATCCAAATCCAGTCCTCAAATTTGTAGGCTCGACGCAAAAATAAAATGGAAATGGTCGAATATACCTTATCACCAGCATAACTTTTGAGCCGTATACATTATATGAAGTCTGCAAATAGTATCTTAGAACTAGTTCAGAATTCATGGGAAAATAAAAGCAGTTTTTTTTTAAAATATGTATGTGTGTGCATGTGTGAGTGGGTTCGCTCCATAATGTAAAGAATAGGAAGTGAGAAGTGAATGTGCGGAAAGGTACTTTGGTAGAATGACCAAGGCCGGTCCATAACCATAGTGACAAATTAGTATTTGCCACCATGACCTTTTATCTATATTTTTACACATTCTTTGTTCATAAATGTTATGTCTTTTATAGCGGCATATGATACCACCAAATAGGCCAAATTGATTAGTGCACATTGATCTTCTTTAGATATTTCCACAATCTCCACATCGCTTTCTTGTTCTTTAAAAAATAATGCTGTTATACTGTATTCTTTAGTAGATGTCAAGCGCAATTTGACTACTGCTTTAAATTAATTTTGGTTTTATCTTTACATATGTCATACAGCAAAATATTAAAGGTGACAGTGGCACTAAAGATTATATTGCAAAAGAAATATTTACAGCACATCTAAGCCACTCGTGTTTTAAAGTTGTATCTGGATTTAGCAAAAACTCAAAGCCTTCAAAACCTTCACAATGTGGGTTTTAGTCTTTGCTTTTAGATAGTGGGTAATGTCCATGTAAGTATAGAACCACTACAGCTATAGGAATGGGTGGTACTAATTAATTATAAGTCTTGTAATTTGTTTAATCACATATTGTAACACATTAGTATTTGTTTAGTGTAATGACATCAAACTCGTTGTACTAATTAATTTTCTCTTTGCGCATCTTTCTTTTGCCATTATGAAATTCACACTGTGACATACATCCTTGATATTTTATGCATCATAATTCCTATTAACAAATTTGCTATGTGGAAATTCTTTGAATTTCGTCTCTTTGAAAATTAGGTGCACCGTGCAGTGTGCACATATGCATAAGGTATTTGAATATTTAAAAAATTCGCTAGGAAATTAAAACGATAATTAAGATAGTGGATCACTAGTAGATAGTATAAGACATAATTATTGGATTTATACAAATTAAAAAGGCAGATGGTATATACTACTGAATATTTCCCTTTCGACATTTCTAGTTTCTTTTCTAGATACGTGATTAACACACTACAAGAAAATAAGGTATATTCCGACAGAAATTCTGACGGAAACATAATTTCTTGGAATATACCGACGGAATTTCGAGAAACCCAAAAATCATAGTTCCTTGAAATTTTCTTGGAAACTACCGACGAAATTTTGAGGAACGTGTATTTCGTCGGTGTAAACCGAGAAAATTCTGAGAACACAGATTTCATCAGAATTTATCCGTTAAAAGAGCCGTTGTGGATATTGAAAAATTCCGATAAAATTCCGAGTATTCGTCAGAATTTCGTCGGACATGCCGGGAGCATTTCATCTATAAATACAAGCATCCCTCACTCTCTTCATTCACTCAATATTTTCATCCTCTCACTCACTTTACACACGAAATATATTCAAAAAACCATGTCTTCTTCAAATTATTATCGTTCTTGGATGGATCAACCTCATATGGATCCTAACACGAGATTGCTTACGGATGAATATCAAGAAGGTATAGCCGAATTCCTGGGGCTATTTCATCGACAACCGGAAGCAAAAACGGGTATGTTAAGATGTCCTTACTCTACTTGTAAAAATAAAAAGGTTATAAAAGAGTGGGATGTTTGGACACATCTATATTTGAATGGGTTTACACGTAGTTACAAAATTTGGTATCATCATGGAGAAACTGATTATGAATATGGTAGTACTAGCGAACCTCAAACTGCGGATAGGTTAGAAGAACCAATTAGAACATATGTAGATTATGGTGTAGGTACTGAGCAAATGGTACATGATCATTTTAGAGGGGAAGAATTACCCAATGCAGAAGCTAAGAGATTTTTTGATATGTTGGATGCAAGCAAACAACCTTTGTACGAAGGTTGCAGAGATGGTCATTCATATGCAACAAGACTGATGGGCATTAAAACATATTATAATTTGGTTGAAGATTGTGTGGATGCGATTGCTGATTTTGTAAAAGATGTTCTACCAGAAGATAATCTAGCTTCGGGTTCATACTACGAGGTTCAGAAACTCGTAGCTGGTCTTGGTTTATCGTATCAAGTAATAGATGTATGCATCGATAACTGCATAATATATTGGAGGGCGGATGAGAACCGGTTTCAGTGCAAATTTTGTGGGAAGGTTCGTTATAGAGATACGAGTGGAAGAGTTTCAGTGCCATACAAAAGGATGTGGTATTTGCCGTTGACAGAAAGGTTGAAGAAGTTATATCAGTCTGAACGCACAGCCCAACCAATGAGATGGCATGCAGAGCATTCAACAGATGGTGAGATTAAACATCCTTCAGATGCAAAAGCTTGGAAGCATTTCTATTCAACATATCCAGAATTCGCGTATGAGAGAAGAAATGTCTACCTTGGATTATGTACCGATGGTTTCAGCTCATTTGGCAAGCATGGAAAACAATATTCTCTATGGCCAGTCATTCTTACACCATACAACTTACCGCCAAACTTGTGTTTGCGCCGAGAGTTTTTGTTTCTCTCCATTCTCGTTCCCGGGCCAGAGCATCCTAGGAGATCACTTGATGTGTTTCTTCAGCTACTAATATATGAGTTGCAACAACTATGGGCTCAAGGTGCTGAAACATACGATGTTTCCTGTAAAGAAAACTTTCAAATGCGGACAATACTTATGTGGACAATAAGTGATTTTCCAGCATATGGTATGTTATCTAGATGGACAACGCATGGAAGGTTATCATGTCCATATTGTCAAGATAACACAGATGCTTTCCAACTAAAACATAGAAGGAAAACGTGTTGGTTTGACTGTCACAGGAGATTCTTACCACCTGATCATCCATATCGTAGGAGTATGACTTTGTTTACGAAGAACAAGAAGGTGTTTGACAGTCCACCTCCGGAAATTTGTGGGGCAGATTTGTTTACACATTTAAGAGATTTTGGTGCAGAAAGGACGCCAGAAGTTGGTGGACATGTGCATTATCCAGTAGATGCTGTTGAAGAACTACATAATTGGCACAAAAAGAGTATTTTTGGGATCTACCATACTGGAAGGATCATCTGCTGCGACATAATTTAGATGTCATGCATACTGAGAAATTTTTTTTTGACAATATCATGAACACGATCCTTAACGTCCAAGGTAAAACAAAAGATAATTTGAAGTCAAAACTGGATTTAGTCGATATATGTGCGCGTTCTGAACTTCATGTTGATGAGAATGGTAGGGCTCATACTCCCATATACCGACTGGATGCAGCGGCAAAAGATGCGTTCTTTGATTGGATTTCAAACGATGTGGAATTTTCAGATGGTTACGCATCTAATTTGTGTAACTGTGTTGACAGAAGAGAATGAAAGTTTATTGGCTTGAAGAGTCACGATTGCCATGTAATGATGCAACACCTCCTTCTGTTTGCTTTCTCGAGACTACTACCTCGAAATGTTCATGAAGCAATTGCAGGGATAAGTGCTTTCTTCCGTGATTTATGCAAAAGATCAGGGACTCCATAAGGTATCCAAAATTTGAAGTCTAGCATACATGTGATCCAGTACAACCTCGAGAAGATATTTCTTCTATCATTTTTTGATGTTATGGAGCATCTTCTTATTCACTTGGCAAGAGAAATGGAATTTGGTGGTCATGTACAATTTAGATGGATGTATCTTGATGAGCAGTATATGTTTCATCTAAAGAAGAAGTTCAAGAATTTAAGTAAGGGGAAAGGTTCTATTATCGCAGAGATGATCAATGAAGAAACTTCAAACTTTGCTGAGTACTACTTTCCAGCAGAAGTGAAGACAAAAAACAGAAAATCTGCTCGACATGATGATAGAGGCGAAATGGCAACATATTATGTTACATTTCCAAAATATCTTCACAGATGTTGGACGACTTAGCGGAAAATCAAAGGACCGTCGACTTACTGAGCACGAGCACAATCATTTGCAAACATATCTGCTCACCAACTGCGAAGATATTCTTCAATATGAAAGGTACATATATAATTATGTTTAAAAATAATTATTTTAACAAGTTGTAATTTAAATCTTAATTAATTTCATTCATGTGTACATGATTTTCATGGCTGAAAAGCGGTTCACTCATAGACACGCCACATAAAAGGAACTTGAAGAACTGAAGCAGAGAGAATTTGCTGCTTGGATGTTTAGTTATGTGAGTGTTTTTACAAATTATTATTAATCACATGTTATCATAATTAATCCTCGAAATATTGCTATAACATATTTTCTATTAATAGGTGTATGCTGGAATTGCCAGAGGTTAAACATTTGACGATTGGATACGCGAGATGGTGTGTGGACCACAACATGGTGTGAAGTCATATCCGAGATTTTGTACTTGAAGATATGCATTCACAATTCAAAAGAGGAGACGTTCAAGTACAACTTATGATGCTGGAGTCTCGTATGCATCTGGAGATGATGTGTACTACGGAAATATACGCGAAATTTTGGAAATCAAGTATCCGGGCATGGTTGGATTGCAGTGTACGGTTTCTATTGTGATTGGTACGACAACACTGCAGATCGAGGCGTGAGAACATATTCATTTGGTGTTATATCAGTACATTCGTGACGAAAGCTGCAATATTATGATCCTTTTATTCTTGCTTCGCAAGCCGATAAGGTAATTATATATATATATATATATATCAATTTATTCATAATGATTCATTCGTGTGTATATTACTATTACTAATTTACATATAAATTTTTAATATTTTATAGGTTTGCTATATCAAATATCCTCGGGCTAGGAACAGAGATGATCCATGGGTCACTGTTACATCACTCAATCCGAGAGGGCGAGTTCACAGAAGTTCTGATCAAGACCCACTACAACCAAGCACATCCGAAAACTTAAGTGCAACTGAAGATTTAGCAAGTGATGAGCTTGTAGTCGATTTAACCGACTTTAGAGAGGAAGCTCTCGTCCATGAAGAAGATGAACCTGTGATTGGAAAGTATCACCAAGATTCAGATTCAGATTCATCTGGTGATGACTCGGAATCAGAGTAGAACCCACGTCCCCGGGTCTTTTTTTCTTTCTTAAAAACCGAGGAAATTTCGAGGAAATAGGGGTTAGTCCTCGAAATTTTCTCGGAATATACCTTTTTACACTTCGGATTTGGAGTTTGAGTTTAGGGGCAACCTATTCGTCGGAATGTCCTCGGTAATTTCCGAGAAAATTCCGACAAAATATTATATTTTGAACCGAAAACATCGTTTTACGGTTAGAAATGAAAAAATACGACCAAAAAACCTTACTAAGTGTCTTAAATTGATTTTCAGTCCAAATGTTAGTTTGTTTTCAAATAATAAACCGTTTTCCGATTGTATGAACGGAATTCATACACTTCAAGAGAAACACTTGTACAGTTTAATAAACGGGAAGGACAATACTTGTAATCGATTTCAAATTTTTGTAATTTAATGGTTTATCCACATCTATAGATAGAATTCCCAATGTTATCCATTGGACAACTTTGAAATTGTGTAATAAAGATCTAGGGTTCACAAATTTGAGGTTTCCAAACCTCAAACAAGGTTTCCTCCGAATTTCCTCGGAATATACCAAGGAAATTCTGACGAATAGGTAATATGTTTATCCAGTGAGGAGACATGCAGAGCATATTCCCTTTTTATCGGAATTTCCTCGGATTTTTCTGAGGAAATTCTGAGGAAAAGGAAATATGATGTGCATCGATTATGTTGTTTTGTCCGATTAATGGCTTTTCCGAGGAAATTCCGACGAACTTTTAGTATTCGTCAGAATTTCCTCGGAAATCTCATTATCCGGGAAATGGAACCGCCAAAAAATTTCGCGAAAATCAAGTTTAGTGGATTCTGAGGAAATTCCGACGACCCTTGTCCATCGGAAATTTCGGTGTTTATTAACCAGAAACCTTTCTTCTTCCCCATTTCTCTTATCTCTCTCTCGATTTCCGGCGAAGCTCTCTCCATTTCCTCCATTATTTTCGGTGAATCTTCTCCATTCCTCCCCAAAACCTATCCCTAAACATGTAAGAACATTATCCCACTTTTTTGGTTAAGTTTTAGAATGAATTTGATGATTTTAGGTTTGGTAGATTGTTGTTTTTGAATTTAGAATTGTTAGGATTTAGGATTGTTAGAATTGTTAGGATTTAGGATTATATTGTTAGGATTGTTTGGATTTAGGATTGTTAGGTTTATAAGACTATTTTTTAGATTTATAAAAACTTTTAAAACGTTTTTTAATATTTATAAAGCGTTATTAATATTTATAAAATATTTTTTATATTTATAAAACGTTTTTAATATTTATAAAACATTATTAGTATTTATAAATGTTTTTGATATTTATAAAACGTTTTTTATATTTATAAACGTTATTAATATTTATAAAATGTTTTTTTAATATTTATAAAATGTTATTAATATTTATAAAACGTTTTTTATATTTATAAAATGTTTTTCATATTTATAAAACCTTTTTAATATTTATAAAACGTTTTTATTATTTATAAAATATTTTTTATATTTATAAAATGTTATTAATATTTATAAAATGTTTTTTATATTTATAATATGTTTTTAATATTTATAAAACGTTTTTTATATTTAAAAAATGTTTTTAATATTTATAAAATATTTTTTAGACTTTTATATATATTAACCGATTTTTAAATTTATAAAAAAATTTAGATTTTATATGTATTTGCCATATTTTAAAATTATTTGTAAAACTTTGTTTTACAAATAGGTCTAGTGGCGAGAACCAGACTAGACTTCGCCGTTCTGCACCACGAGGTCATAGTGGTTCGTCCTTCCGTTTTCGGGCTTCTTCAGCGTCCAAAAACGAAGCTGCGGACGAGTATGCTCATTCTCTCGCTCCTCCGGTTGTTCCGGGAACCATGACTGTTGAACAGTTGGTTCAGCAGCCGGGTCGAGAGCATCTTCTCGTTCTTACTCCGTATCCACATGGACGACACCAAACTTGGTAAAAAAAATTTTTGTTTTTTTATCATTTTATTTCATTATATTTTTTTCATTCTTATTTTTTTTCTTATCTTAGGTTCGATCGATCGGGGAACGGGATCAGCACCTTCATCAACCGGATGATGTACTCGACCCTCAAGAAGGGATATCCTATCTTCAGCAGATTCCCTCCTGAGGAACAGGAAATGTGGTTCCGTCAATTTGCGGTAATTTTTATTTTTTTAACTTATTTTTTAATCTTTAACATAATTTTTTTACTAATTGTGTATTTTTTCAGCAAGAATTCAACTGGAATTCTGATCACACAGACTTCATCTGTCACCACTTCAACCATAAAGTCATGGATAATTAGGGGAAACAAATCTATGACTAGAAGCAGAAGTGGAACAAAAGAAAGATACTGAAATCGATTAACGAGACGGTGTGGGCGGAGTTGATACAACACTGGGAGAAAGACGAGATGCGAGACCGATCGCTGGCCAACTCTGGCAACCGCAAGAGCGAGCGTCGCGGGAAGGGCATGTATCGGAGATCGAATGGTAAGTTAAATCTATTTTTATTTCAATTCTTTAAACTTTTTTTTCAAATTTTAATGCATTTCTTACATTTTTTAGGTGGAAGAAAATGATGGTGAGCCGGTTGATGATCTCGCCTTAATGAGGATGGCGTATACCAACAAAAAAACCGACAAGATTTCTGATGGTCTTGTGAGGGAAGTGTTCGACATAGTCCAAAGCCAGAAGGATGAAGAAAAGTTCTGCCTATCTCAGCTTCTCTCTGATGTGGACGCCACTATTGCTGCTTCCATCAACCTGTCTCGAGGTCAAATCAACGAACTCGTTGAATTAGTAAGATCTTGATTAATTTTAATTTTTACTATATTTTCATTCCTTTATCTTTATTGTTACTAAAAAAATTATGTTTTTTTCAGGCGGTTCCAAAGAGAAAAGGGCATTTGTTCGGTTTGGGTCGTCGATCTCTGTCGGTTGCTTCTTCTTCATCAGCGCCTTTTGTTGATCTGGCACTTATGGAGCAGCTACAGAACAAGGATGACCGCATATCAGCATTGGAGACCCAGAACAACACCATTCTTGCTCAGATGGCCGCACAACAAGCTAAGGTGGAAGCAGCGGAGAGGGCGAATGCACAAATGATGGAAATGATGAGACGGATGTTCCCGCACGAGTTTTAGTTTGTGTTTTTTTAATAAAACTTTTTTAATGTTTTTTCTTTTAATTTGTAAAACTTTTAATATTATAATAATATGTTTTCTATTTCAGATTTAATTTTATTTTTAAAAAGTAAATTCAAAATACAAAATATATTAAAAAGTATTTATTTTCAAAATTAAATTTCCGGATATTCCGAGGAATGAGTTCCCTCAAAAATTTCCGAGGAAAGGTGTCCCTCGGAATATTCTGAGGAACTAATTTCTTTGGAAATTTCCGAGGAACACCTTTCCTCGGAAACTTTCGAGGGAACTCATTCCTCGAAATCTCTCAAAAATTTCCGACGGAGAGATTTCTTCGGAATATTTCTAGGAAATCTTCTCTCGGAATATTCCGAGGAAACCTCCATCGAAATTTTCCGAGGAAAGTCTCATACAAAATATTTTTTCGGTAATTCCTCGGAATATTTCGTTCTCGATATTTCTTCAGAGTGTCTGACGGAATTCCGACGAATTATGTTTTTCCGACGAGATTTTTCGGACGACTTATTTCATTGGAATTTCGTAGGAATAGTCATATTCCGACGAAATTTCGATGATATCTGTCGTCGGAATATCACTGTTTTCTTGTAGTGACAATCTCACAATAAAGGATCATGTCAGTGGGTGAACAAAAAGAATAGGATCAATATCAGTTGTTTCACCCTTAAAATTCATAATTTAAACTACGATATTATAAAACAAAATCAGTTTTATATCTTCTAGAGTATATAATAACCGATATGCAAACATAATAATCTCAACTGGCTTGATGAATTATTATGATGTGCTAGACTATGTTGCTGAAGTGATTGATATTCTATGTACCACGTAAACAATTAACAGTTAAATTCATATCAAAGAAAATATCATAAAAGAAATATCGTACAAGACATTAGACATAAAACCAGTCCAGATCGAGTTATGTCCCTAGAAATAGGAATAGAATCGTACAAAATAATTGTTAGCAGGGCTTGCTCATGAGTAGCATGCACATGAAACTAGATGAAACAGAAGAAGACTAACATACAGAAGAGAATTGCTTGGGAAATAAGGGCGATCAAATAATTTTGTTTTAGTATGTGGTATGAGCAACTGATTGAATATACGTTATTATATGAAATATAAAAGTTGGAGAATTGTTACATAACTATTAAGGGTAAGAGCATATAATCTACCGAAGAGACAAGGTAAAGCATATGAAGCTGAGATCAATATAGCTTTACAAATTAAATGTAGTTAGTGCATATGACGCCATCAGCATTTTAAAGCTGTACTTAATTATATTTAAATTTTCTGCTTCGTGGCAATTTTTAAATTAATTATACATAAGTACATGCTAAATAAAAATAGTTATAAATTTCTGTTTGAATTTTAACTTGTTATGTATAGTGATCTGTAGGTGCTTGCTTTAGGTAAAGGGCATGCCACATTGCCACTAATAAGAAACTGCGAGAAGTATAGGCTAAGGGCATAATTAACCCAAAAACCCCAGGGAGTTTCTTAACTTTCTGTTTTTTTTTTTTTTTAATGAACCAATCGCAAGTCACCACGTGTCAGTGGGGCCCGTGAACAGTGTAAGAAACTCATAAAAACCGGTTTTTATTTAGTAGTTTTTGTAACCGATTCTTACACTGTTCATGGATCCCACGTCTTAAGAAACCCCCTAAGATACCCCCTTTAATCATGGTCTAAGGTTATGTTATATTCGCTCTTTTAAGGTGGAGTTCTTAACATAATTTGACGTTTTTTTTAAAAAAATTTTTTTTTTTTAAAAATTTTGGCTAAAAAACGGCTCTTAAATATCTTATTTAAGAGACGGTTCTTAAGTTTTTTTAGTTAAAAGTTAAGAAAACGTCTATTAAAAAAATTAAGAATCTTTGCTAAGAGACATTTTAGTGTTTGAAAAGCGAAGTATAATTACTAAGGAAAATCATAAATAAATAAAAGCCTTTTACTTAGTTTATTAGTATTATTTTGAGTAAAATATGTAGAAGAGGATGTATGAAACAAGTATAAAGACAAAAGGTTACCTTATGTGGTATGTCATTTTCGGCTAATCCTTCTGGTTGCAGGGTTAAATTCCAAAATAAACACAAATTTATTTAAATAACGATTGTGATTGGCAGTTTTTTTTTATTAATTCTAACTTAATGGTCAGTATCATTACAATCATAAAAAACGAATGAAGCAGAGGCACATAATGCTTTTATTTAATACAAATACACGGATTATATATATATATGCCCTAAATTTATACCAATATTGTAAAAAACGAATGCGATATAATCAAAAAGAGGAGAATGATCAAACTTAATTATAAATAAAACACATAGACCGAATGGCAAACATAATTAATAACCCATGTAGAATATTTACATGCAATATAACCAAATGAAAAAAAAACTATAGCTATGAATTTCTTAATACACCAAAGTACATAAACATATATAATCAAAATAATGTAGCACCATCCTTTTACCAAAAAAAAAAAAGCGTAGCACCAATGCAGATTGATTACAACAGATTTGCAGTGATTTCACAATGCAACTAGTGATTTTTTTTCACCTTACGCTTTTTTTCTAACCTCTGTTTTATTTATAGATGATTTAAAAATTACATAACAAATACAAAAAAAAAAATCACTCAACTAAAAGATGAGTTGATTGAGAATATGGTATAGAAAACATGATTGAATGGTCTACATGGATTCTATTATTTCTACACTTTTGTGACTTTGTCGTTATGCTGTTTATTTATTTATACGTAACACTTTGAATAATTTTCATACTTTACAACACGGCTTAAAAAATCATACTACTAGTATTTAAAAAGAAACAAATATACAGGTTTGATGAGTAAGACAGCATTATTATTGGTGTTACGATATATTTAATTATTATTTATGTAAAGTTCCCAAGAAATAAAATATACTTTCCTTTATATAACAGTTACATGAAAATACACGCCTATACTGTATTCCATTTTTTTATATTTAAACCTGTTTCCCATCAAAAAGAAAGAAACATCTTCTTCTTCTTCTTCTTCTCTCTTCCTCGAGCTTGCTCCTCTATTTTGTCACTGTCTGTATCATTCATATTAACAATTGAATCCGAAACGTCTCTTCTTCCTATTCTTCACTCTTTCTGTCTATTAATTCGTACCAAACTTTCCCTCTCATCTCCTTGATGAGCACTTCTTTTCATTGACAAATCTCAAATCACGACAGGCCCATTTAGTTTCCTTCCTCTATTTTTACGAAAAGTCTCATCTTTTGTGTCTTTTCAACAAACCAACATCCACAAAACCAGCATTTCCTCTCGCAAATCTTAAAAAAAACGATACTTTTATCGGTTTTAATCTCGAGAATTCTGAAAATTCAGAGACCCACGAGTTGCCTGAACCAAAGGTGTGTAATGAATCGAGATGGGTTTCTGTTTAATCTCACTGTCACTATCTGATTTTGTTCATTGACCTGTTGCGTGTTCTTGATCTTTGATTGATGATGTGTTTTGGTATTAATGATGTTTGATTGATTTAAGCGCTTAACCTAATTTCATATGCAATAACCATTAGAAAAAAACCGTCTTTTATTGGTATCTAATCTATGTATTAATATTGATGTTGAAAGGATGACACAAAGCTTTCTCCTTTCCCTTTTTATATTTCTTTTTTTACTTTTGGTTCCTGTCTGAAAAATGTATTGCAATAGTAGACTATGCATGTCTCTTAAATTAAATCTGGTTCAAACCGTTATATCTTGATTTAGATTTGTTGTTACCCCCTTACAAAATCTGACTTGAAGAGGTTCTCTGTTGTGAAATATGGATGATGCTTCTGTCTCTGATCAGTTCTGCAACTTATAATATTTTATATTGATGTTCTTCTGCCAATGAATTGTTATGGTTTTCAATGTTTGATGATGATTATTGATTATTTTGTGTTGTTGTTTTTCCAGTGGCTTTGAGGATGGAAGCAGAAACGTCTTGGACCACTTATCCTTACAACTACATTACTACATATGTCCCTGAAGCTGAATCATACTCTGAGCAGAGCGATGATGATGAGACCAAAGTCCAAACCTTTTCAATGGATTCTCTTCTCCCCAACGATTTATTAGAAAGAATCCTTTCTTTTCTCCCCATTGCAAGCATCTTCAGAGCTGGCACTGTCTGCAAAAGATGGAACGAGATTGTATCTTCTCGAAGGTTCTTATGGAACTTCTCCAACAACAACTCTGTTTCTCAGAGCCCTTGGTACTTCATGTTCACTAGCACTGATGATCCGTCAGGTTATGCTTATGACCCGGTTATCAAGAAATGGTACAGCTTTGATCTCCCTTGCATCGAAACATCGAACTGGTTTGTTGCTTCCTCTTGTGGATTGGTTTGTTTCATGGACAATGACTGTAGAAACAAGATCTATGTCTCGAATCCAATCACCAAACAATGGAGAAGGCTCATTGAACCACCAGGTCACAAGTCAACAGATTACACCGCATTGTCTACCTCCATGAACCTAGCAAAACAGAGTTACTCTGTTTCTTTAGTGAAGTCGAAGCAAGTTCCGGGGGATTACTTCCAATGGGATCTTTCTATACATCTCTACAGCTCTGAAACAATGAATTGGACAACATGTGTAACTGATGTCTTAACCGGATGGAGAGGAGGAGACGAGAGTGTGATCTGCAACAACGTTCTCTACTTCTTGATATACTCCACAGGAGGCTCTGATCATCGCCACGGCCTCATTGCTTCAAACCTATCGTCCACATCATCCTCTTGCGCAATCTTGATGAGGAGTTTCATTCCGATGCCGTGTTCTTTGACCTGTGGAAGGTTGATGAATCTAAAGGAGAGGCTTGTGGTCGTTGGAGGGATAGGGAAACATGATAGGCCAGACATTATCAAAGGGATTGGGATATGGTGTTTGAAAGGAGGAGGGAGAGAGTGGCAAGAAATGGCGAGAATGCCTCAGAGATTCTTCCAAGGCTTTGGTGAGTTGGATGATGTTTTCGCGAGTAGTGGCACTGATGATTTGGTTTACATTCAGAGCTATGGATCTCCTGCGCTTTTGATGTTTGACATGAAGCTAAAGTGTTGGAAGTGGTCTCATAAGTGTCCTGTCTCCAAGAAGTTCCCTCTACAGCTCTTTACTGGGTTTTGCTTTGAACCAAGACTTGGGATCACTCCATAGCTCTTATGTTTTAAAGGGATTGAGAAAATATACTCAGGCATATTGTTATTACCATATATTTTTAGTTTAATCAATTGAATCCTCATTATCTCTGTCTCTCTTGCTCTGTTTGAATAGAAGAGCCTTTTTAACATTGTGGCCCACAATATCTGGTAGTTCTGAAACTGGAGGTTGTCTGGTAGCTGTTCCTGGACCTGGAGGGTAAATAATTGTTTGCATACTGTGTGATAGTAAATGTGTATCTACTATAGATAGCTAATAGTTGTATGTTTTGTACTTGACCTATTTTCATTATGGAATTTGTTAGGTTTGGCAGTGTTAGGTTTACAAGTACTGGCAACAGCTATTTTGTTGAATTTTATAATTCTCTAAGAGCAGGTTCATTGAGGGTCTCTTACAAGAGGTTTTTAACTTTTCTAAAATACGTTTCTTAACTTTTAACTAAAAAAACCTAAGAGACGTCTCTTAAATAAGAGTCTTAAGAGCCGTCTGTTAACAAAAAAAAATTTAAAAAAAAAAAAAAAAAGAGTCAAATTTAGTTAAGAACCTCATTCTAAGAGACGCTGATAAACATGGTCTAAGGGTCACTTATTTCGATTTTTAATAGTTTTACTACTGTTTAAAACTTAAATTTAATGTGGTATATACTGTTATAAATATGACATTGTAAATAAATATGACATTGTATGGGATCTGCAGTGTTTTATCTTTCTTAATTATTTTTTTAAAGTTTATTGCTAACTATCACAAAAATAATTTAATTTGTGTGTCACTTAGACGTTACTCTGATCCATCAAATCAGTAGACCTAAAAAGTAAAACACCAAATCAAAAGAAAAAAAACAATTAGGCTTTGATGAAGATGACTAAAGACAAGCACATTGATGATTAATAAATTTTAAACCATTTACCTATAACTTTAACCTATTGTAAAAAGTTTGTTTTAGAGTATACCCTTGATCTGAATATATGAAAGAGATTGGTTCACTTCATCGTACTGCTTGCAAAACTTTGGAGTAAGCTGGAACCAAAGGGTTTAGGGAAACTATAAGCGTCAATAGGTTCAGGGTTTAACCTTAGCATGCTGCATCACTCCCAGAAGATCATGGTATAGACTAAAACTTGCATCCACAAGATACATATGACAGTATTTGATCATCATACTAGACACATTTTTTTGGTGCTCTTTTAATCATGCAAAAAAAATCTTTATCCAATCACACAAAACCAAAAAAGCCTGATTTGCTCAGTGAAGACAATGTAAAAAGAGTGTACATATCTACTGCAGAAAGGGCAAGCTCATATGCCAATGATTGGGATATAAAGACCAGAGGTTGCAGCAGCAGCCACATAAGGCAGAACACATTCTAAACATCTAGCTTCTTGTAAAGATAATGGCAGTTTCCACAACCTAATCCCACCAAAATAAGAGAGAAAAGATCTTTCAATTATAAGGATTACCACATACATGAATTCTTATAAGAGAGAACCTTAACACCGTTTCTCCCTTGTGGCGTGAAACCACCAAGAACACTGATAGCTTAGGAGTCAAGGCAATGGATTTTGCCGCATGATCCTCCTTCAAGTTTAATAGCATCCCTTCCTTTTTCCTTTGACACTCTAACTACCGCTTGGTCATCATTTAAACTACAACTCAAGCAACCAAATGGATGCTCTGCGCAAACAATATTATAGGATGATATTTTATGTAGTTAAATATGCTGAGTTTATAATACTGATCCCTTGGACAATTTTGGGTCAAATAAATATACCTCACTCTCTTGTCCTTTGATTTTGTGTGCAGTTACATCCTCTTGATGGAAGAGATTTAGTTTAGTTACTGACCTGTCTCTGTTTCTTTTTCTAAAAGTACCTAATAGAAACGAAGAAGTTTGTTATTTCATTATTAAAAAAGTTCAATTGAATCTTGTTATATTAACACTTTTATATAGTAGAGAGTGTACTCGGTATGAATATAACTGAACTCAGTTTATTTTAAACCAAACTATACATTTTGAATATCTAATGCCCTCCTCAAAGATGGCATGTATATGTTTGAAAATGCCATCTTGCGAATGTGAGTAAGAAACAAAGCAGGATACAATGGTTTAGTGAACAAATCTATCAGTCCGTCCGTGGAAAATCTTGATCAGTCCACTTAGTATCTTCTCACGGACAATGTGGCAATCGTTCTCCAAGTGTTTTGTCCGTTCATGAAATACAACATTGTTATCAATGTGAATTGCAGCTGTAGAGACACAGAAGAACGCCAAAGGTTGTGTGTTGTGAAACCTTATATACTATGTTTTTGTTTGATTAAAGGGGATTGTTGTTATTGATAAAAATCGAACAGAGAAATATTAGATAATTTTCTTTTCTAAAGTGAAGTGATAGGAAGTCAAAATGATCTAAAAGCCCTCTTTTACCTGTAACACTTGAGGTTATCTTTCCATTTGTGACTCTTGAATTTTTTTAGTTTATAAAACTTCAATACTGGATGGCTTTAAATAACATACATAAAGAATAATTATGTTTTTATCTTTTTATATATATATTCATAGTGTTTTCATTAATACTTATATTTTTATCAAGTACAAGTCATTTTTAATGACAATACAAAAAGGAAAGATTTCTTTTAATACATGGAATATCTAGAAAAAGATCTCAAGGAAGAGGTAATATGATTGAAATTATGCTTCATATCTTGAATTATTCTATGACAAATTTGGGGTGGGATGGATCTGGATATCTGGAAAATTTAGAGTATCCGGATCCGGATTCATTGGATCCTGATTTTAATATTCAGATTCGTGCCTTTCTAATATCTATCTAGATATTGTGATACCCGCGAATATCCGGATTCAGATCCCCACCAGTTGAGCCAAGCGGAGAAGGTCCTCAATTGGCAAACTGAGAATTCCCTCGCTCAAATTACTATTATCAACTATAAATCATAAAGTTGATCAATTGGCGGAAAATTACAAAAAAAGTTACACAACCTTCAAATTTGAATAACAGAGATACATGGCTGACTTAACAATCTACATTAAGAAATGATATCCAAGACACAACACATGATTATAGATACTACTCAATCCCGTAATAAAGAAGCAGAGACGACTAGTCTTAAACATTAGTTAAAAGATCTCCAAAGAAGCCTAGAAAGTATGATTCATAGTCAGCGACAAGTAGATACATACTTCAATCCTTTTGCTAATATATCATCAGGGGTGCCAATGTATCAAGGATCATACTCTCCTGGATTTCTCTCTGGTTATTAAACTCAAAATACAAGATCTCGACTGCCCGACTTTCTATCCTCAAATGAAGTCTTTTCATCTCGCTATGGATCGACTTCAACCAGCAATCCAAAACCAAAACTAACACGACCAAAACCTCAGTGAAAAAAGGAATCATAATTTCAAGTCAACCCAAACAAAAGACCAACTCTCACGTCATCCTCTAATCACAAATCTGTTGAAGATAAAAAGAAAAAGAGGAAAGATATTGGAATAATCGAATTCGCAATGCCTAGCCAGCAAGTCAAGGAGATCCTCAACTCTTATCTTCGAGGTACTTCCGAAAGATTCAAGCAAGAAGGAAACAAAATGTTTTCTATGCCAGAAGGAAAGACACTTTGCAAAAAGCTGTCCAAACAAATCTGCAAAAAAAAAGTAATATTTAATCAACTCAATATTCGAAATCGCACCATATCGACCTCGACGACCATGACCTGGAATCATTTCTATCATATAATAGTGATGACAATGATGATATTTGTGGTTACTCAGAGTATGACATTTCTTCTGGATCATCTCCTGATGAGGATGACGATTGTTGCTTCAAGATCACACTAATGCCAAGACAAGACAAAATACAAACTCCACATCTACTGGTGACAATCTTCAATCCATCTTGTAAAGAAGACCTAGTTCTCGTCATTGTATTCATAGACACTGGAGCTCACACAACGACAATTAATCCCAAAATTCGTCCACCATCTATGGGTTACCTCATCAACAATATTTTTGTGTTGCAAATTCTGGTTCAATAAAAATCACGCTCAAGTAAAAACCGATGACAATCGAACTTTTTCCCGGATGCCACATCACTACTGAAGTACTGGTTCTACTGCACCTGAGAAAGATCTAATATTGGGATGGAATTCATATACACTTTTAAGAGAACCTTCCATATCTCAATCGAACCACGAGGAATTAAAAGGAAAATCTCTACAAAGCCTTCACAACAATACCACGTTTATTCGTAATTGAAGGATTTGTTTTTCAAGAGTTCGCTAAAATCAAAGAAGAAATTAACAACACTGTCATGTGGAGACTCCCACACGGATTTCCTTCAAAAATGTAACAACCCGCTATGGCTAAACTCAAAATTCTTTGTTTCACTACAATTCAAAGAAAATGTTCACACCACCCCGACTAAGGCAAGTCATGATGGGATGCCACCTACTTTGTTAAAAAAAGACAAATGACGAATGCGACCAGCTATTAGGATCAAGAATAATCTCAAAAACAAACTCTCTTTGTGCATGCAAAGCATCTACGTCAACAACTGGGCTGAACACGCAAGAGGAAGACTCATATTAGTCATTGGCTACAAGCCATTGAATCAATACCTGCAAGACATCAAATTTTCACTACCGAACAAAAAGGCATTGTTCAACATTTTCAAGGAGCTACAATATTTTCAAATATTGATCTTATGTTTGGATTCTGGCAACTTGGTGTTCATTCTGAAGAAAGGTACAAAAACTACATTTTGTCTACCGAATCGATATCTTTAATGGAACGTCTTACCTTTCATCCTTAAGACCGCATCATCCCTATTCCAACAAGCAATGCTCGGTATATAAAAGCATCTCCTACATACGGCTTTTAAATATATCGATGATATCCTTTTGTTCTCATCAAATGAGAAAGAACACATTTAACTTCTTCAACAATTTCAAAGCATTGTCATGCAATATGGAGTTATGCTCTCGGCCAGAAAGATGGTTATAACCCTGCCCAACATCGACTTCCTTAGAATGCAAATTAAAAATGGTAACTTTCACCACAAGCCCATCTTGCTACAACACTTCTCGATTTTCCTGACGAAAATCTCACAAAACGACAAATTTAGCAATTTCCTGGCGTAATCAATAATATTAGTGACTTTATCCCGCACCTTTCGAAACTGACGAGACCGATACAGAAGATGTTGATGAAGAATCCACCGCAATGGACAAACCGAGATACCGTAGCTGTCAAAAGCCTAAAATAGAGGTCCATAAACTACCATCTTTATGGATCCCTCCACTCGAACACACATTTTACAAAGAGGAGCGAGTGACAAATATTAGAGAGTCATTTTATCTGAAGAGATAATTGAAAAAGTCAAATTTGTGGATACATAAATGGATGTTTGAAAAATTATGAAATGCATTATCACTCCACGTTCAAAGAAATACTGAAGGTCAAGAATGCTATCGAGAAGTTTGATTTTTATCTGATATGACAAAAATTTCGTATCAAATGGATATGTCATCTTTCCTGATGATGTTACAATTCAAGCAAAAAATGGTCTCACATTACGATAGAGTACTCCCGCTGATATGCTCAGTAGAAATCAATAAAAGAAATACAAATGATGGAGAGCTATTTTTCAAAGATTTACTATGACTACGCATCCTACATACCCGACGACGCTCATGAGCTTATCAACAGAAAATCTCTACATCAACACCTCCATGGAAAATAATTCTACTACCAATCCATCATCTTGTCAAGATACAAAATCAATAATCATTTCATATCACCAATGGGAAGTTACCCCGATTATCCGTTTGTATATCCCTACATGATCGAAAACACCTACATGCCAGAAGAAGTACTTTGCTCTGCTACCTTTGCTCGATCTACACTATAGGTATAACTTTTGATATTCAATGTCTATACCAATACATCAACGCTTAACAAGGAAAAAATGATTTTTCTCAACATTCTTAACATGGTTTGCACCATTACCCATTTGAAGCAGAAAATTAAGAAAATCAGCAAAACCGACATGCTTACCGTTTAAGAAGTTAAAAGGTTAAGGAAATTTAACCCTTTCTCCATTCCTCACACGATATACTTCTTTCACCGCCCCGTTCAAGTCAACAACAAGACCGGCATGATCCATGCGCTACCTACCCTCATTCATCACAACGATTATCAACGGGAAATTGAACCAAATTTTAACCTCAACGACAACAAAGCATATGAAGAGACTCATACATTACGTCTTAACAGTGGCAGAAAAACTTTTTCTATTCCTTTTATCCCAACTTGGACTTATTATGCGACTACCACATGAGCCTCGACGAAGATCTTCAATTATTCATGGAAAAACAAGTATACCTACCAGCCGTTCTAGAAATCCCAAAGATAGTAAAACACGAGCCTCAGTCCCAAGAATACCCACGAGAATACTTTCAAAACTCACAACTCCCAAATGACTTAATGAATATTTTTAAAATCGGAAAAAGGTTCAACATTGAAGTTAACGACAATCCGCAAAAGTCTTACAAAAAAACAGAAGAAAATTACACATGTCTAGACAATCACTATGGATGTTGTGATAAACACATCATCGAGTTTGATATATACCATTAAGTAAGTCATTAGCAATGTTCAAATATATAAAATAAGTATTTAAAAATAATCAAAAATGATGTAAGCGACGATGTAATCATTGTAAACTTATGTAAGCATGATAAGGGATGATGTAATCGCCGAGGTAAGTGCTTATGTCACCACATTTATCCTCATCTATAAATACATATGTATGTACACCTTTGTGAAATACTATTATATAATTTCATAAAAAAACTCTCTCTAAATGTTTTTTAAGTTCTCAAGTTTTCCAGATCTTATCACATCTTTCATAAGCTTTGATTCCATTATGCACAACAGTAAGTGGCTGTCGTATTGAAAAAGTCTTATTGACATACGAGGCTTGGTAATTTCCAGGTATAGGAAAATTACCTTCACACGAGAGCCGTGTTGCAGACTCATGTTGACAAAGTCGCTTATGCTTAATTATATCAATTGGAGGATCGCGTCTCACGAATGAAGGATGGAATTCAAAGCTTATGAAAGATGTGATAAGGTCTGAAAAACTTGAGAACATAGAAAACATTTGGAGACAGAAACTTAGAAAGAGGTTTTTATGAAGTTATTTGATGGTATTTCACAATGGGGTACATACATATTTATAGATGAGGACAAATGCGTTGACATAAGCGCATACCTTAACGATTACATCATCGCTTATATCATACTTATATAAGTTTACAGCAATTACATCGTAGCTTACATCATTATTAATTATTTTTAAACACATTTATTTTACATATATTTGAACACTGCAAATGACTTACTTAATGGTTTATCTCAAACTAGACGTTGTGTTGATCGCAACATCCATAGGGATTGTCTGGACATGTGTAATCTTCTTCTGGTTCTTCGTAAGACTTCTGCGGATTGTCGTTGACATCAATGTTGAACATTTTCCGATTTCTTCAATATTCATTGAGTCATCAGGGAGTTGTGAGTCCGGAAGTATTTTGGCAGGTATTCTTGGGACTGAGACTCATGTTTTACTATCTTTGAGATTTCTTGAACGGCTGATAGGTTTACTTGTTTTCCAATTTAGGATAAAAGAAAAAGTTTGCCTGACACTGTTAAGAAGGAATGCGTGAGTTTGAAAGTCTTCATATGCTTTGTTGTTGTTGATCTTAAAATCTGGTCGAACTTCTCTTTGATAGTCTTTGCGATGAATGAGACTAGGTAGCGCATGGATCTTGTCGTTCTTGTTGTTGACTTGAACGGGGCGACGAAAGAAGTATATCGTGTGAATATTAAAGAAAGGTTTAAGACTTTCTTGACATTTTAACTTCTTAAACGGTAAGCATGTCGCTTTTGCTAATTTTCTCAATTTTCCGCTCCAAATGGGTAATGGTGCAAACCATGTTAAAAATGTTGAGATGCAATCCTTTTGTCCTTGTTGAGCATTGACGTATTGGTATATCCATTAAATATCAAAACTTATACCTATAGTGTAGATCGAGTAAAGAAAACAGAAAACGTCTCCTTGCATGTAGGCATTTTCGATCTTGTAGAGATGTGCAAACGGATAATCGAGGTGAATTCCCATTGGCAAAATGAGATGATTACGGATTTCGTATCTTGACAAGATGATGGATTGGTAGTAGAAAAATTTTCCGTGGAGGTGTTCATGTAGAGATTTTTTGTTGATAAGCTCATAAGCATTGCCGGGCATGTTGGATGAAGTCATGGTAACTCTTTGCAGAAGAGCTCTCCATCATTTGTATTTTATTGGGTTTCTACTGAGAAAATCTTCGAGAGTATTCTTCGTACTTTAAGGATAAAGATTCAAAATCGTACTTGGAGAACCACTCGTTCCATCGTAATAAGTACTGATGTGGGATCATTTTTTGCTTGAATTGTAACATCTTCGGGAAAGTTGACAAAACCATTTCGATATAAAATTTATGTCCTATCAGATAAAACTCAAACTTCTCGATATCCTTCTTGACCACTAGTATTTCTTTGAAGGTGGAGTGATAATGCATTTCAAAATCTTTAAAGCGTCCACTTTTGTATAAACATATTTGACATTTTCCATTTATCTATTTAAATAAAATGGCTCCCCATATTTTTCACTTGCTTCAGTTTATAAAATACGTCTTCCAGTGGAGGAAATCTTTAAAGGTGGTAGCTTATGCACCTTTATTTTTAGGCTTCTGGCAGTTTTGGTTTGTTGGTTTATCCATTGCGGAGGACTCTTCGTCAGTTTTTTCTGTAGCGGTATTGTTAGTTACGAAATGGGCGGGATAAAGTCGCTAACATAACTGATTAAGCCAAGAAATTTCTAAACTTGTCGTTTTGTGAGATTTTTGTTAGGAAAATCTAGAAATGTTGTAGCAAGATGGGCTTGTTGTGAAAAGTTACCATTTTTAAATTTGCATTCCAAGGAAGTCGATGTTAAGCTGGGCTATAACCATCTTTCGGGCCAAGAGCATAATTTCATATTGCATGACAATGTTTTGAAACTATTGAAGAAGCTGGATGTGCTCTTTTTCATTTGATGAGAACATAAGGATATCATCGATATATATTTAAAAGCCGTATGGAGGAGAGACTTGAATATACAAAGCATTGATTTTTGGAATAGGGATGGAGCGTTCTTAAGGCTGAAAGGTAAGATGTTCCATTGGAGATATTGATTGGGTAGACATAATGAAATTTTGTACATTTCTTCATAATGAGCACCAAATTGCTAGAATCCATACTTAAGATCAAAATTTGAAAATATTGTAACTCCTTGAAGATGTTGAAGGAGTGCTTTTTTTTGTAGTGGAAATTTGATGTCTTGCATGTATTGATTCAATGGCTTGTAGTCAATGACTAGTCTAGGTTTTTCTCTTGCATGTTTAGTCTGCTTATTGACATAGAATGCTTTGCATGCCCAAGGATAGTTAGTTGTTGAGACTATTCCTTATCCTACTCGCTAGTTGCATTTTTCATTTGCCTGTTTTAACAAAGTAGCTGGCATCCCAACATGAGTTGACCTTGTTGGGGTGGTATGAACATCTTCTTTGAGTGGAAGTGAAACAAAGAATTTCGAGTTTAGCTACAGCATGATTTTACATTTTTAAAGGAAATCCTTGTGGGAGTCTGCACAGTTGTCATTTCTTCTTTGATTTTAGCGAACTCTTGAGAAACAAATTCTTTAGTTGCAAATAGACGTGGTATCGTTGGGAAGGATTAGTAGAGATTTTTCTGTTTAATTTCTGGTAGTTCGATTAAGATATAGAAGGTTCTCTTAAAAGTGTAATATGAATCACATCCCAAAATTAAATATTTTCTAGGTGCAGTATAAACGAGTACTTCAGTAGTGATGTGACATCCAGGGGAAAGTTTGATTGTAGTCGGTTTTGACTTGAGCTTGATGGTTAATGAACCAGGGTTTGCAATACGAAACTCTTTTTGATGAGGTAGCCACATAGATGGTGGAAGAATTTTGGGATTCATTATCGTTGTGAGAGCTTCGGTGTCTGTGAATGCACTAGCGTGAACTAAGTCTTCTTTACAAGATGGATCAAAGATTGTCATTGGTAGATGTGGAGTTTGTATTTCGTCTCGTCTCGGCATTTGTGTGATCTTGAAATGTCATACTCTGGGTAACCAAAAATACCATCGTATTCATCACTATCATATGATAGAACTGATTCCAGGTCATGGCCGTCGAGGACGATATCATGTGTGATTTCGGATATCGAGTTGATTAAATACTGCTTCTTTTTTTGCATATTTGTTTGGAATAGAAAACATTATGTTGCATTCCTTCCGGCATAGAAAACATTATGTTACCTTCCTTCCGGCATAGAAAACACTATGTTGCCTTCTTAAAGTTTCGTTTCTTTCGGAAGAACCTCTTGCGTGTGAATTTGGTGGAGTGATTAGAGAATTGTTTTTTGAGTTTTCGACGTCCTTTATGTGTATCGCACGAGCAAGATTTCTTGGAACTTGAACACTTGATGGATAAATCTGGCCTAGCACATATTTTTTGAATTGCTTTGATTTATCCATAAACTCAATACAAAACTCCTTTTGTTTGCAAAGCTTGTTGAGTGTTCTAAAAACGTATTGCTAGATTTGAACAATGTAGATCTCTTCGATTGTTTTCCCTTGATCTATGATGTATATCTTAGTTTGTTGACTAAGATAGTTATCAATGGAGGATATATATACATGCTTCATGCTTGGATTTTTTCGTTGAGAGCGTAGTACCTTCGTGTTTACCATTTGAAGTGTTTTGCAAGTTTTTTTTCTTAATGAACAACATTTTGCTGAGAAGAATTCTTCTTGTAGTTGTTCATTTTAGTGTGTTGGCGTACCAATGAATTCTCTGAATTTCTCCTAGAAGCAACGAAATCGTTATTTCATAGACGACATGTTGTCTGTATTCATCGAGTGAATTCCACCATTTTTTAAGTGCGCCAGGTAATGTTGCAATGAATTGTTGAATCACCATATGCAAAGGAGATGTAATGGCTTCTGAATTCACCCAAGCATGAATTTCATCTAGACGATTATTCCTTTTGTCGAATAGAATGTCATCGAATGTGAAGCTCATATTTGAAGCAAATTGTTTGGTTGGCATTTCTTGTCTAGGATGCACATAATTCATCTCTTCATCACTTGAATAGACTTCATTGATATCTGACTTTTCTTTTAGAGTGTTTGATCTGTTTCCAACTGCAAATTGTCTCAGCAAAAATTCCTCATCTGATTCGGTCTTGTATTTGCTAGAGCTTGTATATGAGAGGTGATTGATTGTTGCGATTGGTCGCGAAGATAAGGGCAGAGGATCTCCTTGAATTTCTGGTGTTCGATCAAATACTTATGAGGTTTTGTCCAGAGTATTGAGCAGGCTGGTCACTGAGAATTGAACAATTCCAATGTTTTCCCTTTTTCTTTCTATCTTCGACAGATTCCAGACTAGAGGATAATGTGAGAGTATGTCTTTTAGTTTGGTTGACTAGGAATTTTGATTCCTTTTGTTACTGATCTTTGGCTCGAGTTGGTTTTGATTTTGGATTGTTGTTTGAAGTTGAACCATAGCGAGATGTGAAGACTTCATCGGAGGATGAAAGTCAAGCAGTAGAGATATTGTCTATTGAATTTAATAACTAGAGAGAGATCCAGGAGAGTGGGATCCTTGATACATTGGCATCCTGATGATATAATGGCAAAAGGATTGAGTATGTATCTGCTTGTCGCTGATTAGGAATTATATTTTTTAGGCTTCTTTGGAGATCTTTTAACTGATTTTTAAGACTAGTTGTCTCTGCTTCTTTATTGCGGAATTGAGTCGTATCTACCATCATGTGTTGTGCCATGGACATCATTTCTTGATGGAGATTGTTAAGTTGATCATGTATCTCTGTTATTGAACCTTAAAGGCTGTTTAACTTTTTATTGTAATATTTTGCCAATTGATCAAATCTATTATTTATAGTTGATAATAGTTGATTCTGAGCGAGTGAATTATTTGTTGCCAGTTGAGGACATTCTTCGCTTGGCTCAGCTGGTCGGGACCAGAAGAGTGGATAACTTTTAACATAATTTTTGGGCTATGAGCGATGTTGTTCATGATGAAATCTTCCTATAGAGGGAAATCATTTGGATTTATCATCATGACTTGATGTTTCGGCTCCTTCTTGTTCTCTGAATATTGGACTATGAAGTTGTATTTTTCTTCGCCTAGTGAACCGAACAAAGTGTCTCCTTTGAGATATATGTTATAGAGTGAGACCTTCTTTTTTCGCCGTCGCCTGCAAATATCTTCATCGGATTCGTAGTCTGGTTCTAGGCAAGCCGTACATGAGCATATTTCAAAGTATTGTTGTCCATTCTCATCCATGAAAGGATAGGTTACCGTTCCATCTTGACCAAAACAAATTGGTTTGGGGGCTTGTTGTATTGTTGGACCATAGAAGTCTCGTTCATCAATATGTATTGTAAATTGAGGAACAATTATTTTTGAAATGACGAGGACTGTGGTTTGTCTAATTCGATCTCGGTTGTTCCATCGTTTCGAGACGATTAAATAGGCGACTGGGTAACTTGATGAAGTTTTTCATAACTCGTCACCTAAAATTCTGGTAGTCGACACAGTAACTCTTCGCACGATATCTGTAGGGGAATATGTATAGAGTTGGGTGCTTGGGACGCGAATGAGACTTCAAGATATAGTGCTTCATCAGATGAGGGAATATAAGATCAAGAGCATGATCTTGAATTTGATAGACGATCTGGTGATGTAGGGTATCCCCTACACTCTTTTCTTGCATGGGCGCTCCGATAAGCTGAAGCTTGACCTTAAGTGTCTTAAAGAGATTCGGGTCTTGTAACGAAACGTTAAAGTTTAGAAACAATGTTAGGAATATTATTCATGCATTTAATGTCATTTGAACCATTTCGATGCAGGCTTGTTGATATGAATTTAATCGAGAGTCAATCAAAGCTATCCGGGCTATAATTGGAAGAACTTTTTTGCATGTAAGGTCAAAACAATTCTTACTACACCAATGTGGACGGGGGTATAACCATGTTACTGCCACAGTCTAGGTAGGTTCTCCGGGATGTTTAGAGAGATAAATTGTTCTTCTTCTGTGGCTGGAACTTGGCAAGATGAGAATTTACTGAAATGGACATACTCCATGATCTTCCGTTTGGAGGACAGTTTTATGAGTTCATGAACGCCCTTGACCGAGAAGGCGCTACGGTTTTTTGCAAAATATTCGTATGGATTTACCAGAGGAAGGGTAGTCTCGAATAATTGATCGCCCATAACGTATTAGATCTAGTATAGGGAATTAAGAATCGATGGACGAAGGATGCGAAGTCGACATTTTGAAAGAGTTGTTTTATAGAACACTTGTCAATCAATCATAAACAAGGATTTTATCGACCATAACGCAAACCATTGGCTCTGATACCATTATGCACAACAGTAAGCGGTTGTCGTATTTTAAAAATAATACATAAATTAAATATTTATACAAAATTTCTCTATATATATATAGGACGTATAACATTATTAAAATTAAAATATAATATTATAAGACTTATTTCATGTATCAATATTAACAAATTAAATATAACTATTAATAAAATTAAAATTTTAATATAACACGAATTCGGATTCGGATATCGGATCCGGTTTAAACAGATCCAAGATTTTACTATCCGGATTCAAACCCAGGTACGTCGAATATCCTATTTTTGGAGCGGATCCGAAGCGCATCTCAGAATCGGATACGGATCCCGGATAATAAGTCTCATGCCTATGAAAAATTGAAAATGACTATTTATGGAAGTACATAGATGGAGCAATGCTAATATGTAGGAGAATTAGTTCCATAACAAAAGGCTTCCAAAAATTTTAAACACAACACCTAGAAAAGGAAAAAAAATTATTTGTGGACTATTAAGCCAAGGCTTGAGAGGAGAAAGACTTCCACTGAATAAATGGATGGAAGATGTTGATGTTTATGGTGCTACTAGTGGAAAAATGACATCACTTGATTGGGATAGAGATACACTTGCGAAGAAACAATCATTCTTTCATTGTTGTCTTCCAACCAAAACTATCAACACTGATTTTCCTCAAATCTATTAGTTGACAGGTGAAAAAAGCCTTGTATTTGATTAATTTTCTTTATCAGTTAGTGTAAAAACATTAACAATGTTGATTTATGCCCTGGTGAAGCTCTGTGCGAAAAGATTGATGGAAAATATATTGTTCCATTTCAAGTTGAGAAGATAAACGGTATATCAAAGACAAATTTTCCTTTCAAAAGTAGTATTTGTGTCAATATGCTCAAATGCCATCATTGGGATTGAAGAACAAATCCTGTATTAATGATGCCTTATGAGATGGACTTAAAGATCAAGCTATGTTGTGAGATCTTTGACCAGTTTATGGATAAAGATTCTAAGGAAAGTTAAAGAAAGTGAACATGTCGCACTCATCTTAGACTATGTTTTCGAATTTTTGTTTTGCTATGAACATTGACCCGGAAAATATAGAATATTCCTAAGAAGATTGTAATGAATGATGAAGATGTTTGTTTCATTTAGATTGTTATTGAAGAAGTTTCAGGATGTCTTAAAGCATTTTCAAGAATTCTATCAAGAAATTCTTGACGTGGTATTATTATAATATAATATAGTATATGTTATTTAGGATAGCGTATGACACTTTTGGGATGTCTTTCCATAATAAATTGAGTATGTTAACTAAATAAAGAATGCAAATAGAAAAAAGTTGCAAGTATCTAGGATGACATGTGACTTATTTTGGATGGGTTTCCTTTTACCTACCATAAGATTGTTTTAGGTTTGTAAAATCCAAGATTGAAGGGGCATGCATCTTTTAGCACACACAGTTAACTGCATGTTGTAAGTCTGGCTGAGTCAACGTTAGATACTGCAGTTTCCTAGCCATACTTCTGAAGTAAGTGCAGTCCAAAAACAAAACATTTTGATCAGGAACTATGTTAAGCTGTTGTGGTAAAGGAGTTCAATTCGAAGCACAGTCTTTTATTCCTACACTAAGAAGGAGATCCATTGCATATTTTTGTTGCGACAGAAACAGACCATGATCATGAGTATGAACTTGATCCCCCCAAAAATAGTGAAGCTGGCCAAGATCCTTCCTCTGAAGCTGCTTACTGAGTTATTGAAGAAATGTGTCTAACGTAGTTAAGTTGATTCCAGTTATTGCCATATCATCAACATAAAGCAGCAACATGATGATGATGTTATCTTTGGAATAAGGATCCTTGATGCTACACAAAAATTCAAACTCCAAAAAGAGGTATTATTATTATTAAACCACACTCTTGGGACTGCTTGAGACTGTAGAGAGATTTGCAAAAATGAAACACATGATTTGATATAGTTTTACATATCCAGCATGATGTGTCATATATATATCCTATGATAAATCACCATGCAAGAAGACGTTTTGCACATTCATTTACTTGATCCCCCAAGTCATAGTAGTTGCAAGATGAAGAAAAATCCTCATTGTTGCAGTCCTTCCATCGGATTGTAAGTCTCGAGGTAATCTATATCTTCTTCTTGGTGGTTTCCTTTTGCACATGTCCTTGCCTTAAGATTATGTAGAGTCCCATATGTATTCAGTTTTATACGAAACACGAACTTACTTCCTAACACATTCATATCAGGTGTTCAAGGAACAAGTGTCCATGTATTTATCTCTTTGCAATTTACCATTTCTGTTCCCATAGCACCGTTCCATCCTTTATGTTTTATGGCTGCAGCTACAGTTCTAGGCTCAGGATGAGAGACTCTATGAATATGCAAGGCATACTTCGGATAAGGCTTCTGAATCCCAGCATGTAATTAAGTCACCATTGGATGATTATGTGGATTTGGAAACACATGTTGCAGCCGCACACGTAAAGAGTTGTTCCCTTAAGTCATCGGAGATAATCTTAGACTTTTTGAACTTGATGGTGTAGGATTCTGAAAAGGAACTCATTCCAGGGAGGAAGATCTTACTCTGTAAATAAAGACAATTCAAAAGAAACACTAGGAAGTAGATTACCTTGGAGAATTGTTTAGAATGACTTGCTGGATTTGGGTGCAAGTGTGTTTTAACAAGATACTCTCTACCAGGCAGTGAAACGTGAATCTGAACTGATGTTTGGGAAGGTCCAGAAGCAGTTGCAGTCTCTGAACAAGTTGGTTAAATGAAGCTTCTCTGCTAGGTCATAAGAGTCGAAGTGTAAACACTCGGATGATAAGACTGATAAATATCATGGAAGGGGAAACTCTCTTCGTTGAATAGAACATGTTGGCTTATATACACCTCCTTCATGTAGGTGGATACAAACAACGATACCCTTTATAATTGTCTTTATATCTCAAGAACACATAATGTAAAGATCGGGGATCAAACTTGTTTACAACATAGTCCCTTAAGGTTGGAAAGCAAGAGCAGCCAAACATTCTCAACGCTGAATACTAACAATGTTTCTTATGTAGAACCTCAAGTGGACTTTGTTTATCATCCAATGCAGTTGAAGGTAAGAGGTTACTCAAGAAATTTGCAGTGTAAGACCCACTTATGTGATTTTTCTATGACGTCTTTCAGCAAGCCATTTTCTTTTGGTGAATAAGGGCAAGATATATATTGATGAACTCCACATTGCCCATGTGGCTAGTTGGTGCTTGTGAATTCACCACCTCCGCCACATTGAAACACATCAATCTTAGAAGAAAACTGATTCTCAACCAAACGATGAAACATAAGGCTGGTTGACAAGAAATCTAATTTAATTTTCAAAGGATAAAACCAACATAAGTGAAAGTAGTTGTCAATAAAGATTTCCAAAGAATCTAAAACCCGTGATTGGAAATTATTGGAGAGGGACCCAAAGATCATAATGAACTCTCTCCAAAAATCGAGAAGCAGAAAAAATAGAAGCCACAAATTGTAAACGACTAATCTTCCCTAAGTGACATGATTCACATGACTTCAAGAACGTTTTATTGATGATGATGATAGACTTCGTCACTTGTGAAAATCTGTCTTTTGGAGTAGTGAACTTGAGGTCTTGGAGCACCTATCACATATACTCCTTTTTGTGAGTTGCAATTTCTCAGAACTTGCTTGGGTCCCTTTTCCTTTACATGAACACCATTATAATCAAACTTAAAGAAGCATGAGTAATCATTAATGAGCTTAGAAAATGAGACTAATGATTCCGTGTAGCATGACATACCAAGACATTTCAGAAAATCTTTTTACCTGAGCTTGAAGGTATGTCTGCAAATATGACATGAGTGACGGGAGAAAACTATCATTTCCAACGAGTACTTAGTCATTTTTCTTATAATTGTAAGTTTGAGTCAAGTGTTGCAGTGAGTTTGTAAAGTGAGTTCTAGCACCATAATCTGCATACAAATCGGTTTCCATGTTGGCAATGACGTCTATGATGCGCATATTGTTGCTAGGGTTGAAGGAAACTCGTTTACTTGGTAACTATTTTTGAACCGGTGGCAACAACTAAGAGCACGATGACCTATTCTTTCACAGATTTGACAAATTCGACACAACTTCCTTATTCTAAAAATGCAGAGGATCTTTGACAAGAATAAATAAAACGAAAGTTAATAGACTATTTGTAATAAATAAATAAAAATATAGTGGGAAAATAGTAGAAAAATAAAACGAATTATATTAGAACATCTTCAATAGCCCTTTATCTCTTTATTTTTAAAAATATTTTGCATTCCAACAGCTATTTATCCATTTTTTTAAATGATGAATAGGATACCTTTAAATATAAAAAGGCATTGTTGATCCCTTTAAAATATTATTCATTTTTCACTTTATTCCCTACAATTATATACTTTTCAATTGCATTAATAACATTTTATATATTAGTACTTATTGTTATATTTCTTAAAACTATTTCAGTTAAAAATCTTTATTAACACTTCTTATTAAGGGTGGGAGGGTCCGGACATCCGGGAAATTTAGAGTATCCGGATCTGGATTCGTCGGATCCGTGATTTTAGTATCTGGATTCGGATTTGTGTCTTTCGGATATCCGTTTAGATATTGTGATATCACTAGATATCTGGATTCAGATCTGAATCCGTAAAAATAATTAAAAAGTAAAAACAATTTTAAATACAAAAAAATAAAAATAATACATAAATTAAATATTTATACAAAATTTATAAATATATATATATATGATATATAATATTAATAAAATTAAAATATAATATAATAAAACTTATTTTATGTATAAATATTAATATATCAAATTTAATTATTAATAAAATTAAAATTTTAATATATTTTAAAAAGTAGATCTGGTTCCAGATATTAATACCTAAAAATTAAAATATATATATATCCGGTTTGGAAGGATTTGGATCCGAGGAACTCGAATATCCTATTTTCAGAGCGGATCTTAATCCCAAATAATAAGTCTGAGATCTAGTTTTATATAATTTATAATTATATTTTACTATATATTATTATATTTTTCAAAAATATTTTATTTTAATATTTATCAATAGTATGTTTAATTGATTTTGAAAGTTTAAGGATTATATTTATTACTGATAATATTGAAGACTAAAATATACTAATACATTAAAAACAATTTAAAAATATATTTAGGAGCCATCATTTAAAATTATTAGAGATGCTCTTACATAATAAAAGATAATAAAGGAAATTGTTGAAGATGCTATTGCATAATAACAAAAGAATACTTGATGATCACAAATAATACTCTGTCTGTTTCATATTAAATGTCGTTGTAGAGAAAAATTTTCTTTACAAAATAAGTGTCGTTGTAGAGAAAATTTTTCTTTACAAAATAAGTGTCATTTTCGGTTATTAATGCAAAATTTATTAACTTTATTATGTAATTTATTTTTTTATTAGTTGAAATATAATTAGGTGTAGATAATTGTGATTTTATATACAAAAATATAAAAAATAATTATTTTCTTAATCCGTGTACACAAACCTAAAATATCACTTTTAATGAAACAAAGGGTGTAACATTTTGGAATACTTTATAATAATAATAAAATGAATATTTAATAATCATAACTAAAGGAGTACATATCTACACTAAACAAATTCCATAAGTATGGAAGATTAATAATAAAGTCAGAGATTAAACTCAATTAGAAGATTAAGATTTGATTAATATTAGAAGAAAGAAGATGCATCGAGGGGATGAATGATATACGTGAGCACCAATGCCACCACCATTAGCAAATATGCTATTCCTTGATCTATCGATGCTCCTGTTCATTTCATGACAAAAAATTCAATTTTAATTTCCCCAGATCTTGTGTTCATGATCGTACATAATCGAAGAAAACGTGTTCCCGAGAATCTAAGAGTAATTCGACATTCTGAAATATTACCGTCGCTAGTGGGAGAAGGAGCAGGAGCTACGGATTGAGCGCCGGCGGAAGGAGAAACGACGGCGAAAACAATCAAGGCGATAACGGCAGTGTAATTCCTCAGCGACATCTTTGGTTATTAGCCGTTAGATAGAGAGAATATAATAATGAAGATTGGCAGAGAGACGAAGATGGAGCAGCGTTTTAAAAAATCCGGCGAGAGAGACGGGAAGAGAAACGTTATGGCTAACGCGCTTTTATAATACTGGTTGATGGTTACCGGCTGTAGCCTGTAATCACTGGAGTATTCTTTTTAAGAATCTACGGACACCTGTCTTTTTTCTTTACTTGCTGATTGTTCTCCTTTGACTGGACCCTTCCTCGATGGTTCTTTCAACTTTTAATTTGTATTTTTTTCTAGATAAATATGTAAGTGGAATGTTCTGATGGTTTATTAATATAATTTCACTATGAAAAAAAATGTTAAAGTGGAATGTTGACAAAAATATATGTAAGTGGAACACATTTTTAAAATAAAATGTACTATTATTCATCAAATATACTTATTAGATAGAGATTTCACTATCAGAAATGAACACGTCGTTCTAAAACTTTGAACACACTCTCTATTATTATTATTTTAATTAATCAATAAGATGAAGGCTGTTCTACTTTAGCCAATTACGCGTTCAGTATATGTCTAATCCTCTCATTTACCTGAACTAGACTTAGAATTTCAATCTTTCAAAAGTTATCACGCGTATAGATTCTCGACGCGTATTTCAAAATCTTTGGACACTGGATGGATTTGTAACCAAGTTTAATTGATGCATTTAATGTATCCTCGGCAACCAAATTAACAGGTGTTTTTATAGCTAATGACCATAAGACAAATATTCGTGAGGGAATAGTTTAGGTACGTAAGCAGTGAAGAGGACCATGAACATGTATGTGATGAGATTCTCTCTTTCTCCCCTCTTATCTTGCTTTTTCTGAATAATAAAATTGAATGTACTTGTGGAGGTTTTGGAGCAGAGACAGAGAGTAAACCCAAGCCCTGTTTTCATAAACTAAAAACTCATCCACATCATAATACATTAAACACCA